>CAKAJE020001309.1:0-38517 GCA_916610135.2 Macropis europaea | reverse complement strand
GAATTTTACTGAATTCTTAAATTAACCATAATATAAAATGATCTAATCGGGTCTCTGCTTGCCCTACCCTAGAAGCTTAATATTGCATTTTACTCGCCATTTCATGCGCTTTGAGCTGCCGCTTAGCCCAATACGCTACCTGAAATAGGAGCGACGTAAGTTGAAAAAATGTGATAGAATTTCGCTGAATTCTTTTTTGAACCATAATGTAAAATGATCTAATCGGGTCTCTGTTCTCCCTAGCCTAGAAGTTTAATAGTGCATTTTATTCTCCATTTCATGCGCTTTGAGATGCCGCTTAGCCCAATACGCTATCTGAAATAGGAGCGACGTAAATTGAACAAATGTGATAGAATTACGCTGAATTCTTAAATTAACCATAGTATAAAATGATCTAATCGGGTCTCTGTTTGCCCTACCCTAGAAGTTTAATAGTGCATTTTGCTCGCCATTTCATGCGCTTTGAGATGCCGCTTAGCCCAATACGCTATCTGAAATAGGAGCGACGTAAATTGAACAAATGTGATAGAATTTCGCTTAATTCTTAAATTAACTATAATATAAAATGATTTAATCGGGTCACTGATTGCCCTACCCTAGAAGTTTAATAGTGCATTTTACTCGACATTTCATGCGCTTTGAGATGCCGCTTAGCCCAATACGCTATCTGAAATATGAGCGTCGTAAATTGAACAAATGTGATAGAATTTCGCTGAATTCTTAAATTAACTATAATATAAAATGATCTAATCGGGTCTCTGTTTGCCCTACCCTAGAAGTTTAATAGTGCATTTTACTCGCCATTTCATGCGCTTTGAGGTGCCGCTTAGCCCAATACGCCTATCTGAAATAGGAGCGGCGAAAGTTGAACAAATGTGATAGAATTTCGCTGAATTATTTTATTAACCAGAATGTAAAATGATCTAATCTGGTCTCTGTTCGCCCTAGCCTAGAAGTTTAATAGTGGATTTTACTCGGCATTCCACGCGCTTTAAGATGCCGCCTAGCCCAGTACGCTATCTGAAATAGGAGCGACCTAAATTGAACGAATGTGATTGAATTTTGCTGAATTCTTACATTAACCATAATATAAAATGATCTAATCGGGTCTCTGCTTGCCCTACCCTAGAAGTTTAATAGTGCATTTTACTCGCCATTCCGCGCGCTTTAAGATGCCGCATAGCCCAGTTCGCTATCTGAAATAGGAGCGACGTAAATTGAACAAATGTGATAGAATTTTGCTGAATTCTTAAATTAACCATAATATTAGATGCTGTAATCGGGTCACTGATTGCCCTACCCTAGAAGTTTAATAGTGCATTTTACTCGACATTTCATGCGCTTTGAGATGCCGCTTAGCCCAATACGCTATCTGAAATATGAGCGACGTAAATTGAACAAATGTGATAGAATTTCGCTGAATTCTTAAATTAACTATAATATAAAATGATCTAATCGGGTCTCTGTTTGCCCTACCCTAGAAGTTTAATAGTGCATTTTACTCGCCATTTCATGCGCTTTGAGGTGCCGCTTAGCCCAATACGCTATCTGAAATAGGAGCGGCGAAAGTTGAACAAATGTGATAGAATTTCGCTGAATTATTTTATTAACCAGAATGTAAAATGATCTAATCTGGTCTCTGTTCGCCCTAGCCTAGAAGTTTAATAGTGGATTTTACTCGGCATTCCACGCGCTTTAAGATGCCGCCTAGCCCAGTACGCTATCTGAAATAGGAGCGACCTAAATTGAACGAATGTGATTGAATTTTGCTGAATTCTTACATTAACCATAATATAAAATGATCTAATCGGGTCTCTGCTTGCCCTACCCTAGAAGTTTAATAGTGCATTTTACTCGCCATTTCATGCGCTTTGAGGTGCCGCTTAGCCCAATACGCTATCTGAAATAGGAGCGACGAAAGTTGAACAAATGTGATAGAATTTCGCTGAATTATTTTATTAACCAGAATGTAAAATGATCTAATCTGGTCTCTGTTCGCCCTAGCCTAGAAGTTTAATAGTGGATTTTACTCGCCATTCCGCGCGCTTTAAGATGCCGCATAGCCCAGTTCGCTATCTGAAATAGGAGCGACGTAAATTGAACAAATGTGATAGAATTTTGCTGAATTCTTAAATTAACCATAATATTAGATGCTGTAATCGGGTCTCTGCTTGCCCTACCCTGGAAGTTTAATAGTGCATTTTACTCGCCATTTCATGCGCTTTGAGATGCCGCTTAGCCCAATACGCTATCTGAAATAGGAGCGACGTAAATTGAACAAATGTGATAGAATTTCGCTGAATTCTTTTATGAACCATAATGTAAAATGATCTAATCGGGTCTCTGTTCTCCCAAGCCTAGAAGTTTAATAGTGCATTTTATTCTCCATTTAATGCGCTTTGAGATGCCGCTTAGACGAATACGCTATCTGAAATAGGAGCGACGTAAATTGAACAAATGTGATAGAATTACGCTGAATTCTAGTAATAACCGTAATATAAAATGATCTAATCGGGTCTCTGTTTGCCTTATCCTAGAAGTTTAATAGTGCATTTTACTCGCCATTTCATGCGCTTTGAGATGCCGCTTAGCCCAATACGCTATCTGAAATAGGAGCGACGTAAGTTGAACAAACGTGATAGAATTTCGCCGAATTCTTTTATTAACAATAATGTAAAATGATCTGATCGGGTCTCTGTTCGCCCTAGCCTAGAAGTCTAAGAGTGCATTTTATTCGCCATTTCATGCGCTTTGAGATGCCGCTTAGCCGAATACGCTATCTGAAATAGGAGCGACGCAAATTGAACAAATGCGATAGAATTTCCCTGAAATCTTATATTAAACAAAATATAAAATGATCTATTCGGGTCTCTGATTTCCCTATCATAGTAGTTGAGTAGGGCATTATACTCGCCATTCCACGCGCTTTAAGATGCCGCCTAGCCCGGTACGCTATCTGAAATATGAGCGACGTAACTTGAACAAATGTGATAGAATTACGCTGCATTCTTATATTAACCGTAATATAAAATGATCTAATCGGGTCTCTGTTTGCCTTATCCTAGAAGTTTAATAGTGCATTATACTCGCCATTTCATGCGCTTCGAGATGCCGCTTAGCCCAATACGCTATCTGAAATAGGAGCGACATAAATTGAACAAATGTGATAGAATTTTGCTGAATTCTTAAATTAACCATAATATAAAATGATCTAATCGAGTCTCTGCTTGCCCTACCCTAGAAGTTTAATAGTGCATTTTACTCGTCATTTCATTCGCTTTGAGATGCCGCTTTGCCCAATACGCTATCTGAAATAGGAGCGACGTAAATTGAACGAATGTGATAGAATTTCGCTCAATTCTTAAATTAACCATAATATAAAATGATCTCATCGGGTCTCTGTTCGCCCTACCCTAGAACTTTAATAGTGCATTTCACTCGTCATTTCATGCGCTTTGAGATGCCGCTTAGCCTAATACGCTATCTGAAATAGGAGCGATATAAGTTGAACAAATGTGATAGAATTTCGCTGAATTCTTAAATTAACTATAATATAAAATGATCTAATCGGGTCACTGATTGCCCTACGCTAGAAGTTTAATAGTGCATTTTACTCGACATTTCATGCGCTTTGAGATGCCGCTTAGCCCAATACGCTATCTGAAATATGAGCGACGTAAATTGAAAAAATGTGATAGAATTTCGCTGAATTCTTACATTAACCATAATATAAAATGATCTAATCGGGTCTCTGCTTGCCCTACCCTAGAAGTTTAATAGTGCATTTTACTCGCCATTTCATGCGCTTTGAGGTGCCGCTTAGCCCAATACGCTATCTGAAATAGGAGCGACGAAAGTTGAACAAATGTGATAGAATTTCGCTGAATTATTTTATTAACCAGAATGTAAAATGATCTAATCTGGTCTCTGTTCGCCCTAGTTTAATAGTGGATTTTACTCGGCATTCCACGCGCTTTAAGATGCCGCCTAGCCCAGTACATTATCTGAAATAGGAGCGACCTAAATTGAACGAATGTGATTGAATTTTGCTGAATTCTTACATTAACCATAATATAAAATGATCTAATCGGGTCTCTGCTTGCCCTACCCTAGAAGTTTAATAGTGCATTTTACTCGCCATTCCGCGCGCTTTAAGATGCCGCATAGCCCAGTTCGCTATCTGAAATAGGAGCGACGTAAATTGAACAAATGTGATAGAATTTTGCTGAATTCTTAAATTAACCATAATATTAGATGCTGTAATCGGGTCTCTGCTTGCCCTACCCTGGAAGTTTAATAGTGCATTTTACTCGCCATTTCATGCGCTTTGAGATGCCGCTTAGCCCAATACGCTATCTGAAATAGGAGCGACGTAAATTGAACAAATGTGATAGAATTTTGCTGAATTCTTAAATTAACCATAATATAAAATGATCTAATCGGTTATCTGTTTGCCCTACCCTAGAAGCTTAATATTGCATTTTACTCGCCATTTCATGCGCTTTGAGCTGCCGCATAGCCCAATACGCTATCTGAAATAGGAGCGACGTAAGTTGAAAAAATGTGATAGAATTTCGCTGAATTCTTTTATGAACCATAATGTAAAATGATCTAATCGGGTCTCTGTTCTCCCTAGCCTAGAAGTTTAATAGTGCATTTTATTCTCCATTTCATGCGAATTGAGATGCCGCTTAGACGAATACGCTATCTGAAATAGGAGCGACGCAAATTGAACAAATGTGATAGAATTTTGCTGAATTCTTAAATTAACCATAATATAAAATGATCTAATCGGTTATCTGTTTGCCCTACCCTAGAAGCTTAATATTGCATTTTACTCGCCATTTCATGCGCTTTGAGATGCCGCTTTGCCCAATATGATATCTGAAACAGGAGCGACGTAAATTGAACGAATGTGATAGAATTTCGCTCAATTCTTAAATTAACGATAATATAAAATGATCTAATCGGGTCTCTGTTTGCCCTACCCTAGAACTTCAATAGTGCATTTAATTCGCCATATCATACGCTTTGAGATGCCTCTTTGCCCAATATGCTATCTGAAATAGGAGCGACGTAAATTGAACAAATGTGATAGAATTTCACTGAATTCTTATATTAACCAAAATATAGAATGATCTAATCGGGTCTCTGATTGCCCTAGCATAGAAGTTTAACAGTGCATTTTACTCGCCATTCCGAGCGCTTTAAGATGCCGCATAGCCCAGTTCGCTATTTGAAATAGGAGCGACGTAAATAGAACAAATGTGATAGAATTTTGCTGAATTCTTAAATTAACCATAGTATAAAATGATCTAATCGGGTCTCTGTTTGCCCCACCCTAGAAGTTTAATAGTGCATTTTACTCGCCATTTCATGCGCTTTGAGGTACCGCATAGCCCAATATGATATCTGAAACAGGAGCGACGTAAATTGAACAAATGTGATAGAATTTCCGTGAATTCTTATATTAACCATAATATAAAATGATCTAATCGAGTCTCTGCTTGCCCAACCCTAGAAGTTTAATAGTGCATTTTACTCGTCATTTCATTCGCTTTGAGATGCCGCTTTGCCCAATACGCTATCTGAAATAGGAGCGACGTAAATTGAACGAATGTGATAGAATTTCGCTCAATTCTTAAATTAACCATAATATAAAATGATCTCATCGGGTCTCTGTTTGCCCTACCCTAGAACTTTAATAGTGCATTTTACTCGTCATTTCATGCGCTTTGAGATGCCGCTTAGCCTAATACGCTATCTGAAATAGGAGCGATATAAGTTGAACAAATGTGATAGAATTTCGCTGAATTCTTTTATTAACCATAATGTAAAATGATCTAATCGGATCTCTGTTCACCCTAGACTAGAACTTTAATAGTGCATTTTGTTCGCCATTTCATACGCTTTGAGATGCCGCTTTGCACAATACGCTATCTGAAATAGGAGCGACGTAAATTGAACAAATGTGATAGAATTTCACTGAATTCTTATATTACCCAAAATATAAAATGATCTAATCGGGTCTCTGATTGCTCTAGCATAGAAGTTTAATAGTGCATTTTACTCGCCATTCCGCGCGCTTTAAGATGCCGCATAGCCCAGTTCGCTATCTGAAATAGGAGCGGCGTAAATTGAACAAATGTGATAGAATTTTGCTGAATTCTTAAATTAACCATAGTATAAAATGATCTAATCGGGTCTCTGTTTGACCTACCCTAGAAGTTTAATAGTGCATTTCACTCGTCATTTCATGCGCTTTGTGATGCCGCTAAGCACAATAAGCTATCTGGAATAGCAGCGACGTAAATTGAACAAATGTGATAGAATTACGCCGAATTCTTATATTAACCGTAATATAAATTGTTCTAATCGGGTCTCTGTTTGCCTTATCCTAGAAGTTTAATAGTGCATTTTACTCGCCATTCCACGCGCTTTAAGATGCCGACTAGCCCAGTACGCTACCTGAAATAGGAGCGACGTAAGTTGAACAAATGTGATAGAATTACGCTGAATACTTATATTAACCGTAATATAAAATGATCTAATCGGGTCTCTGTTTGCCTTATCCTAGAAGTTTGATAGTGCATTTTACTCGCCATTTAAAGCGCTTTGAGATGCCGCTTAGCCCAATACGCTATCTGAAATAGGAGCGACGTGACTTGAACAAATGTGATAGAATTTTGCTGAATTCTTAAATTAACCACAATATAAAATGATCTAATCGGGTCTCTGTTTGCCTTATCCTAGAAGTTTAGTATTGCATTTTACTCGCCGTTTCATGCGCTTTGAGATGCCGCTTAGCCCAATACGCTATCTGAAATAGGAGCGACGTAAACTGAACAAATGTGATAGAATTTCCCCGAAATCTTATATTAAACAAAATATAAAGTGATCTGATCGCGTCTCTGATTGCCCTACCATAGAAGTTTAGCAGTGCATTTTACTCGCCATTCCACGCGCTTTAAGATGCCGCCTAGCCCAGTACGCTATCTAAAATAGGAGCGACGTAATTTGAACAAATGTGATAGAATTACGCTGAATTCTTATATTAACCGTAATATAAAATGATCTAATCAGGTCTCTGTTTGCCTTATCCAAGAAGTTTAGTATTGCATTTTACTCGCCATTTCATGCGCTTTGAGATGCCGCTTAGCCCAATACGCTATCTGAAATAGGAGCGACGTAAATTGTACAAATGTGATAGAATTTCGCTGAATTCTTAAATTAACTATAATATAAAATGATCTAATCGGGTCTCTGTTTGCCTTATCCTAGAAGCTTTGTATTGCATTTTACTCGCCGTTTCATGCGCTTTGAGATGCCGCACAGCCCAATACGCTACCTGAAATAGGAGCGACGTAAATTGAACAAATGTGATAGAATTTCCCTGAAATCTTATATTAAACAAAATATAAAATGATCTAATCGGGTCTCTGATTGCCCTATCATAGAAGATTAGTAGTGCATTTTACTCGCCATTCCGCGCGCTTTAAGATGCCGCCTAGCCGAGTACGCTATCTGAAATATGAGCGACGTAAATTGAACAAATGTGATAGAATTTCGCTGAATTCTTAAATTAACCATAATATAAAATGATCTAATCGGGTCTCTGTTTGCCCTACCCTAGAAGTTTAACAGTGCATTATACTCGCCATTTCATGCGCTTTGAGATGCCGCATAGCCCAATACGCTATCTGAAACAGGAGCGACGTAAATTGAACAAATGTGATAGAATTTCCGTGAATTCTTATATTAACCTCAATGTAAAATGATCTAATCGGGTCTCTGTTCGCCCTACCATAGAAGTCTTATAGTGCATTTCACTCGCCATTTCATGCGCTTTGAGATGCCGCTTAGCCCAATACGCTATCTGAAATAGGAGCGACGTAAGTTGAACAAATGTGATAGAATTACGCTGAATTCTTATATTAACCGTAATATAAAATGATCTAATCGGGTCTCTGTTTGCCTTATCCTAGAAGTTTGATAGTGCATTTTACTCGCCATTTCATGCGCTTTGAGATGCCGCTTAGCCCAATACGCTGTCTGAAATAGGAGCGACGTAAATTGAACTAATGTGATAGAATTTTGCTGAATTCTTAAATTAACCACAATATAAAATGATCTAATCGGGTCTCTGTTTGCCCTACCCTAGTAGTTTAATTGTGCATTTTACTCGCCATTTCATGCGCTTTGAGATGCCGCTTAGCCGAATACGCTATCTGAAATAGGAGAGACGTAAATTGAACAAATGCGATAGAATTTCCCTGAAATCTTATATTAAACAAAATATAAAATGATCTAATCGGGTCTCTGATTGCCCTATCATAGAAGTTTAGTAGTGCATTTTATTCGCCATTCCACGCGCTTTAAGATGCCGCCTAGACCAGTACGCTATCTGAAATAGGAGCGACCTAAATTGAACGAATGTGATAGAATTTTGCTGAATTCATAAATTAACCATAATATAAAATGATCTCATCGGGTCTCTGTTTACCCTACCCTAGAACTTTAATAGTGCATTTTACTCGCCATTTCATGTGCTTTAAGGTGCCGCATAGCCCAATACGCTATCTGGAATAGGAGCGACGTAAATTGAACAAATGTGATAGAATTTCCCTGAATTCTTATATTAACCTTAATGTAATATGATCTAATCGGGTCTCTGTTCGCCCTACCATAGAAGTCTAATAGTGCATTTCACTCGCCATTTCATGCGCTTTGAGATGCCGCTTAGCACAATACGCTATCTGAAATAGGAGCGTCGTAAATTGAACAAATGTGATAGAATTACGCTGAATTCTAGTATTAACCGTAATATAAAATGATCTAATCGGGTCTCTGTTAGCCGTATCCTAGAAGTTTGATAGTGCATTTTACTCGCCATTTCATGCGCTTTGAGATGCCGCTTAGCCCAATACGCTGTCTGAAATAGGAGCGACGTAAATTGAACTAATGTGATAGAATTTTGCTGAATTCTTAAATTAACCACAATATAAAATGATCTAATCGGGTCTCTGTTTGCCCTACCCTAGTAGTTTAATTGTGCATTTTACTCGCCATTTCATGCGCTTTGAGATGCCGCTTAGCCGAATACGCTATCTGAAATAGGAGAGACGTAAATTGAACAAATGCGATAGAATTTCCCTGAAATCTTATATAAAACAAAATATAAAATGATCTAATCGGGTCTCTGATTGCCCTATCATAGAAGTTTAGTAGTGCATTTTATTCGCCATTCCACGCGCTTTAAGATGCCGCCTAGACCAGTACGCTATCTGAAATAGGAGCGACCTAAATTGAACGAATGTGATAGAATTTTGCTGAATTCATAAATTAACCATAATATAAAATGATCTCATCGGGTCTCTGTTTACCCTACCCTAGAACTTTAATAGTGCATTTTACTCCCCATTTCATGTGCTTTAAGGTGCCGCATAGCCCAATACGCTATCTGGAATAGGAGCGACGTAAATTGAACAAATGTGATAGAATTTCGCCGAATTCTTCTATTAACCATAACGTATAATGATCTGATCGGGTCTCTGTTCGCCCTAGGCTAGAAGTTTAAGAGTGCATTTTATTCGCCATTTCATGCGCTTTGAGATGCCGCTTAGCCGAATACGCTATCTGAAATAGGAGCGACGCAAATTGAACAAATGCCATAGAATTTCGCTGAAATCTTATATTAAACAAAATATAAAATGATCTAATCGGGTCTCTGATTGCCCTATCATAGAAGTTTAGTAGTGAATTTTACTCGCCATTCCACGCGCTTTAAGATGCCGCCTAGCCCAGTACGGTATCTGAAATAGGAGCGACCTAAATTGAACGAATGTGATAGAATTTTGCTGAATTCTTAAATTAACCATAATATAAAATGATCTAATCGGGTCTCTGCTTGCCCTACCCTAGAAGTTTAATAGTGCATTTTAGTCGCCATTTCATGCGCTTTGAGATGCCGCTTCGCCCGAAACGCTATCTGAAATAGGAGCGACGTAAATTGAACAAATGTGATAGAATTTCCCTGAAATCTTATATTAAACAAAATATAAAAAGATCTAATCGGTTCTCTGATTGCCCTATCATAGAAGTTTAGTAGAGCATTTTACTCGCCATTCCACGCGCTTTAAGATGCCGCCTAGCCCAATACGCTATCTGAAATAGGAGCGACGTAAATTGAACAAATGTGATAAAATTTTGCTGACATCTTAAATTAACCATAATATAAAATAATTTAATCGGGTCTCTGTTTGCCCTACCCTAGAAGTTTGATAGTGCATTTTACTCGCCATTTCATGCGCCTTCAGGTGCCGCTTAACCCAATCCGCTATCTGAAATAGGAGCGACGTAAATTGAACAAATGTGATAGATTTTCGCTGAATTCTTAAATTAACCATAATATAAAATGATCTAATCGGGTCTCTGTTTGCCCTGCCCTAGAAGTTTAATAGTGCATTTCACTCGTCATTTCATGCGCTTTGAGATGCCGCTAAGCACAATAAGCTATCTGGAATAGCAGCGACGTAAATTGAACAAATGTGATAGAATTACGCCGAATTCTTATATTAACCGTAATATAAATTGTTCTAATCGGGTCTCTGTTTGCCTTATCCTAGAAGTTTAATAGTGCATTTTACTCGCCATTCCACGCGCTTTAAGATGCCGAATAGCCCAGTACGCTACCTGAAATAGGAGCGACGTAAGTTGAACAAATGTGATAGAATTACGCTGAATACTTATATTAACCGTAATATAAAATGATCTAATCGGGTCTCTGTTTGCCTTATCCTAGAAGTTTGATAGTGCATTTTACCCGCCATTTAAAGCGCTTTGAGATGCCGCTTAGCCCAATACGCTATCTGAAATAGGAGCGACGTGACTTGAACAAATGTGATAGAATTTTGCTGAATTCTTAAATTAACCACAATATAAAATGATCTAATCGGGTCTCTGTTTGCCTTATCCTAGAAGTTTAGTATTGCATTTTACTCGCCGTTTCATGCGCTTTGAGATGCCGCTTAGCCCAATACGCTATCTGAAATAGGAGCGACGTAAATTGAACAAATGTGATAGAATTTCCCTGAAATCTTATATTAAACAAAATATAAAGTGATCTGATCGCGTCTCTGATTGCCCTATCATAGAAGTTTAGCAGTGCATTTTACTCGCCATTCCACGCGCCTTAAGATGCCGCCTAGCCCAGTACGCTATCTAAAATAGGAGCGACGTAATTTGAACAAATGTGATAGAATTACGCTGAATTCTTATATTAACCGTAATATAAAATGATCTAATCAGGTCTCTGTTTGCCTTATCCAAGAAGTTTAGTATTGCATTTTACTCGCCATTTCATGCGCTTTGAGATGCCGCTTAGCCCAATACGCTATCTGAAATAGGAGCGACGTAAATTGTACAAATGTGATAGAATTTCGCTGAATTCTTAAATTAACTATAATATAAAATGATCTAATCGGGTCTCTGTTTGCCTTATCCTAGAAGCTTTGTATTGCATTTTACTCGCCGTTTCATGCGCTTTCAGATGCCGCACAGCCCAATACGCTACCTGAAATAGGAGCGACGTAAATTGAACAAATGTGATAGAATTTCCCTGAAATCTTATATTAAACAAAATATAAAATGATCTAATCGGGTCTCTGATTGCCCTATCATAGAAGATTAGTAGTGCATTTTACTCGCCATTCCGCGCGCTTTAAGATGCCGCCTAGCCGAGTACGCTATCTGAAATATGAGCGACGTAAATTGAACAAATGTGATAGAATTTCGCTGAATTCTTAAATGAACCATAATATAAAATGATCTAATCGGGTCTCTGTTTGCCCTACCCTAGAAGTTTAACAGTGCATTTTACTCGCCATTTCATGCGCTTTGAGATGCCGCATAGCCCAATACGCTATCTGAAACAGGAGCGACGTAAATTGAACAAATGTGATAGAATTTCCGTGAATTCTTATATTAACCTCAATGTAAAATGATCTAATCGGGTCTCTGTTCGCCCTACCATAGAAGTCTTATAGTGCATTTCACTCGCCATTTCATGCGCTTTGAGATGCCGCTTAGCCCAATACGCTATCTGAAATAGGAGCGACGTAAGTTGAACAAATGTGATAGAATTACGCTGAATTCTTATATTAACCGTAATATAAAATGATCTAATCGGGTCTCTGATTGCCTTATCCTAGAAGTTTGATAGTGCATCTTACTCGCCATTTCATGCGCTTTGAGATGCCGCTTAGCCCAATACGCTGTCTGAAATAGGAGCGACGTAAATTGAACTAATGTGATAGAATTTTGCTGAATTCTTAAATTAACCACAATATAAAATGATCTAATCGGGTCTCTGTTTGCCCTACCCTAGTAGTTTAATAGTGCATTTTGCTCGCCATTTCATGCGCTTCGAGATTCCGCTTAGCCCAATACGCTATCTGAAATAGGAGCGACGTAAATTGAACAAATGTGATAGAATTTCCCTGAAATCTTATATTAACCGTAATATAAAATGATCTAATCGGGTCTCTGTTTGCCTTATCTTAGAAGTTTAATAGTGCATTATACTCGCCATTTCATGCGCTTCGAGATTCCGCTTAGCCCAATACGCTATCTGAAATAGGAGCGACATAAATTGAACAAATGTGATAGAATTTCGCTGAATACTTAAATTAACCATAATATAAAATGATCTAATCGGGTCTCTGTTTGCCCTACCCTAGAAGTTTAACAGTGCATTTTACTCGCCATTTCATGCGCTTTGAGATGCCGCTTATCCCTATACGCTATCTGAAATACGAGCGACGTAAGTTGAACAAATGTGACAGAATTACGCTGCATTCTTATATTAACCGTAATATAAAATGATCTAATCGGGTCTCTGTTTGCCTTATCCTAGAAGTTTAATAGTGCCTTATACTCGCCATTTCATGCGCTTCGAGATGCCGCTTAGCCCAATACGCTATCTGAAACAGGAGCGACGTAAATTGAACAAATGTGATAGAATTTCCGTGAATTCTTATATTAACCTCAATGTAAAATGATCTAATCGGGTCTCTGTTCGCCCTACCATAGAAGTCTTATAGTGCATTTCACTCGCCATTTCATGCGCTTTGAGATGCCGCTTAGCCCAATACGCTATCTGAAATAGGAGCGACGTAAGTTGAACAAATGTGATAGAATTACGCTGAATTCTTATATTAATCGTAATATAAAATGATCTAATCGGGTCTCTGTTTGCCTTATCCTAGAAGTTGGATAGTGCATTTTACTCGCCATTTCATGCGCTGTGAGATGCCGCTTAGCCCAATACGCTGTCTGAAATAGGAGCGACGTGAATTGAACAAATGTGATAGAATTTTGCTGAATTCTTAAATTAACCACAATATAAAATGATCTAATCGGGTCTCTGTTTGCCCTACCCTAGTAGTTTAATTGTGCATCTTACTCGCCATTTCATGCGCTTTGAGATGCCGCTTATCCCTATACGCTATCTGAAATAGGAGCGACGTAAGTTGAACAAATGTGATAGAATTTCGCTGAATTCTTTTAAGAACCATAATGTAAAATGATCTAATCGGGTCTCTGTTCGCCCTAGCCTAGAAGTTTAGTATTGCATTTTACTCGCCATTTCATGCGCTTTGAGATGCCGCTTAGCCCAATACGCTATCTGAAATAGGAGCGACGTAAATTGTACAAATGTGATAGAATTTCGCTGAATTCTTTTAAGAACCATAATGTAAAATGATCTAATCGGGTCTCTGTTCGCCCTAGCCTAGAAGTTTAGTATTGCATTTTACTCGCCATTTCATGCGCTTTGAGATGCCGCTTAGCCCAACACGCTATCTGAAATAGGAGCGACGTAAATTGTACAAATGTGATAGAATTTCGCTGAATTCTTAAATTAACTATAATATAAAGTGATCTATTCGGGTCACTGATTGACCTACCCTAGAAGTTTAATAGTGCATTTTACTTGCCATTTCATGCGCTTTGAGATGCCGCTTAGCCCAATACGCTATCTGAAATATGAGCGACGTAAATTGAACAAATGTGATAGAATTTCGCTGAATTCTTATATTAAACAAAATATAAAAAGATCTAATCGGGTCTCTGATTGCCCTATCATAGAAGTTTAGTAGTGCATTTTACTCGCCATTCCACGCGCTTTAAGATGCCGCCTAGCCCAATACGCTATCTGAAATAGGAGCGACGTAAATTGAACAAATGTGATAAAATTTTGCTGACATCTTAAATTAACCATAATATAAAATAATTTAATCGGGTCTCTGTTTGCCCTACCCTAGAAGTTTGATAGTGCATTTTACTCGCCATGTCATGCGCCTTCAGGTGCCGCTTAACCCAATCCGCTATCTGAAATAGGAGCGACGTAAATTGAACAAATGTGATAGATTTTCGCTGAATTCTTAAATTAACCATAATATAAAAAGATCTAATCGGGTCTCTGTTTGCCCTGCCCTAGAAGTTTAATAGTGCATTTCACTCGTCATTTCATGCGCTTTGAGATGCCGCTAAGCACAATAACCTATCTGGAATAGCAGCGACGTAAATTGAACAAATGTGATAGAATTACGCCGAATTCTTATATTAACCGTAATATAAATTGTTCTAATCGGGTCTCTGTTTGCCTTATCCTAGAAGTTTAATAGTGCATTTTACTCGCCATACCACGCGCTTTAAGATGCCGAATAGCCCAGTACGCTACCTGAAATAGGAGCGACGTAAGTTGAACAAATGTGATAGAATTACGCTGAATACTTATATTAACCGTAATATAAAATGATCTAATCGGGTCTCTGTTTGCCTTATCCTAGAAGTTTGATAGTGCATTTTACCCGCCATTTAAAGCGCTTTGAGATGCCGCTTAGCCCAATACGCTATCTGAAATAGGAGCGACGTGACTTGAACAAATGTGATAGAATTTTGCTGAATTCTTAAATTAACCACAATATAAAATGATCTAATCGGGTCTCTGTTTGCCTTATCCTAGAAGTTTAGTATTGCATTTTACTCGCCGTTTCATGCGCTTTGAGATGCCGCTTAGCCCAATACGCTATCTGAAATAGGAGCGACGTAAATTGAACAAATGTGATAGAATTTCCCTGAAATCTTATATTAAACAAAATATAAAGTGATCTGATCGCGTCTCTGATTGCCCTATCATAGAAGTTTAGCAGTGCATTTTACTCGCCATTCCACGCGCCTTAAGATGCCGCCTAGCCCAGTACGCTATCTAAAATAGGAGCGACGTAATTTGAACAAATGTGATAGAATTACGCTGAATTCTTATATTAACCGTAATATAAAATGATCTAATCAGGTCTCTGTTTGCCTTATCCAAGAAGTTTAGTATTGCATTTTACTCGCCATTTCATGCGCTTTGAGATGCCGCTTAGCCCAATACGCTATCTGAAATAGGAGCGACGTAAATTGTACAAATGTGATAGAATTTCGCTGAATTCTTAAATTAACTATAATATAAAATGATCTAATCGGGTCTCTGTTTGCCTTATCCTAGAAGCTTTGTATTGCATTTTACTCGCCGTTTCATGCGCTTTCAGATGCCGCACAGCCCAATACGCTACCTGAAATAGGAGCGACGTAAATTGAACAAATGTGATAGAATTTCCCTGAAATCTTATATTAAACAAAATATAAAATGATCTAATCGGGTCTCTGATTGCCCTATCATAGAAGATTAGTAGTGCATTTTACTCGCCATTCCGCGCGCTTTAAGATGCCGCCTAGCCGAGTACGCTATCTGAAATATGAGCGACGTAAATTGAACAAATGTGATAGAATTTCGCTGAATTCTTAAATTAACCATAATATAAAATGATCTAATCGGGTCTCTGTTTGCCCTACCCTAGAAGTTTAACAGTGCATTTTACTCGCCATTTCATGCGCTTTGAGATGCCGCATAGCCCAATACGCTATCTGAAACAGGAGCGACGTAAATTGAACAAATGTGATAGAATTTCCGTGAATTCTTATATTAACCTCAATGTAAAATGATCTAATCGGGTCTCTGTTCGCCCTACCATAGAAGTCTTATAGTGCATTTCACTCGCCATTTCATGCGCTTTGAGATGCCGCTTAGCCCAATACGCTATCTGAAATAGGAGCGACGTAAGTTGAACAAATGTGATACAATTACGCTGAATTCTTATATTAACCGTAATATAAAATGATCTAATCGGGTCTCTGATTGCCTTATCCTAGAAGTTTGATAGTGCATTTTACTCGCCATTTCATGCGCTTTGAGATGCCGCTTAGCCCAATACGCTGTCTGAAATAGGAGCGACGTAAATTGAACTAATGTGATAGAATTTTGCTGAATTCTTAAATTAACCACAATATAAAATGATCTAATCGGGTCTCTGTTTGCCCTACCCTAGTAGTTTAATAGTGCATTTTGCTCGCCATTTCATGCGCTTCGAGATTCCGCTTAGCCCAATACGCTATCTGAAATAGGAGCGACGTAAATTGAACAAATGTGATAGAATTTCCCTGAAATCTTATATTAACCGTAATATAAAATGATCTAATCGGGTCTCTGTTTGCCTTATCCTAGAAGTTTAATCGTGCATTATACTCGCCATTTCATGCGCTTCGAGATTCCGCTTAGCCCAATACGCTATCTGAAATAGGAGCGACATAAATTGAACAAATGTGATAGAATTTCGCTGAATACTTAAATTAACCATAATATAAAATGATCTAATCGGGTCTCTGTTTGCCCTACCCTAGAAGTTTAACAGTGCATTTTACTCGCCATTTCATGCGCTTTGAGATGCCGCTTATCCCTATACGCTATCTGAAATAGGAGCGACGTAAGTTGAACAAATGTGACAGAATTACGCTGCATTCTTATATTAACCGTAATATAAAATGATCTAATCGGGTCTCTGTTTGCCTTATCCTAGAAGTTTAATAGTGCCTTATACTCGCCATTTCATGCGCTTCGAGATGCCGCTTAGCCCAATACGCTATCTGAAACAGGAGCGACGTAAATTGAACAAATGTGATAGAATTTCCGTGAATTCTTATATTAACCTCAATGTAAAATGATCTAATCGGGTCTCTGCTCGCCCTACCATAGAAGTCTTATAGTGCATTTCACTCGCCATTTCATGCGCTTTGAGATGCCGCTTAGCCCAATACGCTATCTGAAATAGGAGCGACGTAAGTTGAACAAATGTGATAGAATTACGCTGAATTCTTATATTAATCGTAATATAAAATGATCTAATCGGGTCTCTGTTTGCCTTATCCTAGAAGTTGGATAGTGCATTTTACTCGCCATTTCATGCGCTGTGAGATGCCGCTTAGCCCAATACGCTGTCTGAAATAGGAGCGACGTGAATTGAACAAATGTGATAGAATTTTGCTGAATTCTTAAATTAACCACAATATAAAATGATCTAATCGGGTCTCTGTTTGCCCTACCCTAGTAGTTTAATTGTGCATCTTACTCGCCATTTCATGCGCTTTGAGATGCCGCTTATCCCTATACGCTATCTGAAATAGGAGCGACGTAAGTTGAACAAATGTGATAGAATTTCGCTGAATTCTTTTAAGAACCATAATGTAAAATGATCTAATCGGGTCTCTGTTCGCCCTAGCCTAGAAGTTTAGTATTGCATTTTACTCGCCATTTCATGCGCTTTGAGATGCCGCTTAGCCCAATACGCTATCTGAAATAGGAGCGACGTAAATTGTACAAATGTGATAGAATTTCGCTGAATTCTTTTAAGAACCATAATGTAAAATGATCTAATCGGGTCTCTGGTCGCCCTAGCCTAGAAGTTTAGTATTGCATTTTACTCGCCATTTCATGCGCTTTGAGATGCCGCTTAGCCCAATACGCTATCTGAAATAGGAGCGACGTAAATTGTACAAATGTGATAGAATTTCGCTGAATTCTTAAATTAACTATAATATAAAGTGATCTATTCGGGTCACTGATTGACCTACCCTAGAAGTTTAATAGTGCATTTTACTTGCCATTTCATGCGCTTTGAGATGCCGCTTAGCCCAATACGCTATCTGAAATATGAGCGACGTCAATTGAACAAATGTGATAGAATTTCGCTGAATTCTTATATTAAACAAAATATAAAAAGATCTAATCGGGTCTCTGATTGCCCTATCATAGAAGTTTAGTAGTGCATTTTACTCGCCATTCCACGCGCTTTAAGATGCCGCCTAGCCCAATACGCTATCTGAAATAGGAGCGACGTAAATTGAACAAATGTGATAAAATTTTGCTGACATCTTAAATTAACCATAATATAAAACAATTTAATCGGGTCTCTGTTTGCCCTACCCTAGAAGTTTGATAGTGCATTTTACTCGCCATTTCATGCGCCTTCAGGTGCCGCTTAACCCAATCCGCTATCTGAAATAGGAGCGACGTAAATTGAACAAATGTGATAGATTTTCGCTGAATTCTTAAATTAACCATAATATAAAATGATCTAATCGGGTCTCTGTTTGCCCTGCCCTAGAAGTTTAATAGTGCATTTCACTCGTCATTTCATGCGCTTTGAGATGCCGCTAAGCACAATAAGCTATCTGGAATAGCAGCGACGTAAATTGAACAAATGTGATAGAATTACGCCGAATTCTTATATTAACCGTAATATAAATTGTTCTAATCGGGTCTCTGTTTGCCTTATCCTAGAAGTTTAATAGTGCATTTTACTCGCCATTCCACGCGCTTTAAGATGCCGAATAGCCCAGTACGCTACCTGAAATAGGAGCGACCTAAATTGAACAAATGTGATAGATTTTCGCTGAATTCTTAAATTAGCCATAATATAAAATGATCTAATCGGGTCTCTGTTTGCCCTGCCCTAGAGTTTAATAGTGCATTTCACTCGTCATTTCATGCGCTTTGAGATGCCGCTAAGCACAATAAGCTATCTGGAATAGCAGCGACGTAAATTGAACAAATGTGATAGAATTACGCCGAATTCTTATATTAACCGTAATATAAATTGTTCTAATCGGGTCTCTGTTTGCCTTATCCTAGAAGTTTAATAGTGCATTTTACTCGCCATTCCACGCGCTTTAAGATGCCGAATAGCCCAGTACGCTACCTGAAATAGGAGCGACGTAAGTTGAACAAATGTGATAGAATTACGCTGAATACTTATATTAACCGTAATATAAAATGATCTAATCGGGTCTCTGTTTGCCTTATCCTAGAAGTTTGATAGTGCATTTTACTCGCCATTTAAAGCGCTTTGAGATGCCGCTTAGCCCAATACGCTATCTGAAATAGGAGCGACGTGACTTGAACAAATGTGATAGAATTTTGCTGAATTCTTAAATTAACCACAATATAAAATGATCTAATCGGGTCTCTGTTTGCCTTATCCTAGAAGTTTAGTATTGCATTTTACTCGCCGTTTCATGCGCTTTGAGATGCCGCTTAGCCCAATACGCTATCTGAAATAGGAGCGACGTAAATTGAACAAATGTGATAGAATTTCCCTGAAATCTTATATTAAACAAAATATAAAGTGATCTGATCGCGTCTCTGATTGCCCTATCATAGAAGTTTAGCAGTGCATTTTACTCGCCATTCCACGCGCCTTAAGATGCCGCCTAGCCCAGTACGCTATCTAAAATAGGAGCGACGTAAATTGAACAAATGTGATAGAATTACGCTGAATTCTTATATTAACCGTAATATAAAATGATCTAATCAGGTCTCTGTTTGCCTTATCCAAGAAGTTTAGTATTGCATTTTACTCGCCATTTCATGCGCTTTGAGATGCCGCTTAGCCCAATACGCTATCTGAAATAGGAGCGACGTAAATTGTACAAATGTGATAGAATTTCGCTGAATTCTTAAATTAACTATAATATAAAATGATCTAATCGGGTCTCTGTTTGCCTTATCCTAGAAGCTTTGTATTGCATTTTACTCGCCGTTTCATGCGCTTTCAGATGCCGCACAGCCCAATACGCTACCTGAAATAGGAGCGACGTAAATTGAACAAATGTGATAGAATTTCCCTGAAATCTTATATTAAACAAAATATAAAATGATCTAATCGGGTCTCTGATTGCCCTATCATAGAAGATTAGTAGTGCATTTTACTCGCCATTCCGCGCGCTTTAAGATGCCGCCTAGCCGAGTACGCTATCTGAAATATGAGCGACGTAAATTGAACTAATGTGATAGAATTTTGCTGAATTCTTAAATTAACCACAATATAAAATGATCTAATCGGGTCTCTGTTTGCCCTACCCTAGTAGTTTAATAGTGCATTTTGCTCGCCATTTCATGCGCTTCGAGATTCCGCTTAGCCCAATACGCTATCTGAAATAGGAGCGACGTAAATTGAACAAATGTGATAGAATTTCCCTGAAATCTTATATTAACCGTAATATAAAATGATCTAATCGGGTCTCTGTTTGCCTTATCCTAGAAGTTTAATAGTGCATTATACTCGCCATTTCATGCGCTTCGAGATTCCGCTTAGCCCAATACGCTATCTGAAATAGGAGCGACATAAATTGAACAAATGTGATAGAATTTCCCTGAAATCTTATATTAAACAAAATATAAAGTGATCTGATCGCGTCTCTGATTGCCCTATCATAGAAGTTTAGCAGTGCATTTTACTCGCCATTCCACGCGCCTTAAGATGCCGCATAGCCCAATACGCTATCTGAAACAGGAGCGACGTAAATTGAACAAATGTGATAGAATTTCCGTGAATTCTTATATTAACCTCAATGTAAAATGATCTAATCGGGTCTCTGTTCGCCCTACCATAGAAGTCTTATAGTGCATTTCACTCGCCATTTCATGCGCTTTGAGATGCCGCTTAGCCCAATACGCTGTCTGAAATAGGAGCGACGTAAATTGAACTAATGTGATAGAATTTTGCTGAATTCTTAAATTAACCACAATATAAAATGATCTAATCGGGTCTCTGTTTGCCCTACCCTAGTAGTTTAATAGTGCATTTTGCTCGCCATTTCATGCGCTTTGAGATGCCGCATAGCCCAATACGCTATCTGAAACAGGAGCGACGTAAATTGAACAAATGTGATAGAATTTCCGTGAATTCTTATATTAACCTCAATGTAAAATGATCTAATCGGGTCTCTGTTCGCCCTACCATAGAAGTCTTATAGTGCATTTCACTCGCCATTTCATGCGCTTTGAGATGCCGCTTAGCCCAATACGCTATCTGAAATAGGAGCGACGTAAGTTGAACAAATGTGATAGAATTACGCTGAATTCTTATATTAACCGTAATATAAAATGATCTAATCGGGTCTCTGATTGCCTTATCCTAGAAGTTTGATAGTGCATTTTACTCGCCATTTCATGCGCTTTGAGATGCCGCTTAGCCCAATACGCTGTCTGAAATAGGAGCGACGTAAATTGAACTAATGTGATAGAATTTTGCTGAATTCTTAAATTAACCACAATATAAAATGATCTAATCGGGTCTCTGTTTGCCCTACCCTAGTAGTTTAATAGTGCATTTTGCTCGCCATTTCATGCGCTTCGAGATTCCGCTTAGCCCAATACGCTATCTGAAATAGGAGCGACGTAAATTGAACAAATGTGATAGAATTTCCCTGAAATCTTATATTAACCGTAATATAAAATGATCTAATCGGGTCTCTGTTTGCCTTATCCTAGAAGTTTAATCGTGCATTATACTCGCCATTTCATGCGCTTCGAGATTCCGCTTAGCCCAATACGCTATCTGAAATAGGAGCGACATAAATTGAACAAATGTGATAAAATTTCGCTGAATACTTAAATTAACCATAATATAAAATGATCTAATCGGGTCTCTGTTTGCCCTACCCTAGAAGTTTAACAGTGCATTTTACTCGCCATTTCATGCGCTTTGAGATGCCGCTTATCCCTATACGCTATCTGAAATAGGAGCGACGTAAGTTGAACAAATGTGACAGAATTACGCTGCATTCTTATATTAACCGTAATATAAAATGATCTAATCGGGTCTCTGTTTGCCTTATCCTAGAAGTTTAATAGTGCCTTATACTCGCCATTTCATGCGCTTCGAGATGCCGCTTAGCCCAATACGCTATCTGAAACAGGAGCGACGTAAATTGAACAAATGTGATAGAATTTCCGTGAATTCTTATATTAACCTCAATGTAAAATGATCTAATCGGGTCTCTGTTCGCCCTACCATAGAAGTCTTATAGTGCATTTCACTCGCCATTTCATGCGCTTTGAGATGCCGCTTAGCCCAATACGCTATCTGAAATAGGAGCGACGTAAGTTGAACAAATGTGATAGAATTACGCTGAATTCTTATATTAACCGTAATATAAAATGATCTAATCGGGTCTCTGATTGCCTTATCCTAGAAGTTTGATAGTGCATTTTACTCGCCATTTCATGCGCTGTGAGATGCCGCTTAGCCCAATACGCTGTCTGAAATAGGAGCGACGTGAATTGAACAAATGTGATAGAATTTTGCTGAATTCTTAAATTAACCACAATATAAAATGATCTAATCGGGTCTCTGTTTGCCCTACCCTAGTAGTTTAATTGTGCATTTTGCTCGCCATTTCATGCGCTTCGAGATTCCGCTTAGCCCAATACGCTATCTGAAATAGGAGCGACGTAAATTGAACAAATGTGATAGAATTTCCCTGAAATCTTATATTAACCGTAATATAAAATGATCTAATCGGGTCTCTGTTTGCCTTATCCTAGAAGTTTAATCGTGCATTATACTCGCCATTTCATGCGCTTCGAGATTCCGCTTAGCCCAATACGCTATCTGAAATAGGAGCGACATAAATTGAACAAATGTGATAGAATTTCGCTGAATACTTAAATTAACCATAATATAAAATGATCTAATCGGGTCTCTGTTTGCCCTACCCTAGAAGTTTAACAGTGCATTTTACTCGCCATTTCATGCGCTTTGAGATGCCGCTTATCCCTATACGCTATCTGAAATAGGAGCGACGTAAGTTGAACAAATGTGACAGAATTACGCTGCATTCTTATATTAACCGTAATATAAAATGATCTAATCGGGTCTCTGTTTGCCTTATCCTAGAAGTTTAATAGTGCCTTATACTCGCCATTTCATGCGCTTCGAGACGCCGCTTAGCCCAATACGCTATCTGAAACAGGAGCGACGTAAATTGAACAAATGTGATAGAATTTCCGTGAATTCTTATATTAACCTCAATGTAAAATGATCTAATCGGGTCTCTGCTCGCCCTACCACAGAAGTCTTATAGTGCATTTCACTCGCCATTTCATGCGCTTTGAGATGCCGCTTAGCCCAATACGCTATCTGAAATAGGAGCGACGTAAGTTGAACAAATGTGATAGAATTACGCTGAATTCTTATATTAATCGTAATATAAAATGATCTAATCGGGTCTCTGTTTGCCTTATCCTAGAAGTTGGATAGTGCATTTTACTCGCCATTTCATGCGCTGTGAGATGCCGCTTAGCCCAATACGCTGTCTGAAATAGGAGCGACGTGAATTGAACAAATGTGATAGAATTTTGCTGAATTCTTAAATTAACCACAATATAAAATGATCTAATCGGGTCTCTGTTTGCCCTACCCTAGTAGTTTAATTGTGCATCTTACTCGCCATTTCATGCGCTTTGAGATGCCGCTTATCCCTATACGCTATCTGAAATAGGAGCGACGTAAGTTGAACAAATGTGATAGAATTTCGCTGAATTCTTTTAAGAACCATAATGTAAAATGATCTAATCGGGTCTCTGTTCGCCCTAGCCTAGAAGTTTAGTATTGCATTTTACTCGCCATTTCATGCGCTTTGAGATGCCGCTTAGCCCAAAACGCTATCTGAAGTAGGAGCGACGTAAATTGTACAAATGTGATAGAATTTCGCTGAATTCTTTTAAGAACCATAATGTAAAATGATCTAATCGGGTCTCTGGTCGCCCTAGCCTAGAAGTTTAGTATTGCATTTTACTCGCCATTTCATGCGCTTTGAGATGCCGCTTAGCCCAATACGCTATCTGAAATAGGAGCGACGTAAATTGTACAAATGTGATAGAATTTCGCTGAATTCTTAAATTAACTATAATATAAAGTGATCTATTCGGGTCACTGATTGACCTACCCTAGAAGTTTAATAGTGCATTTTACTTGCCATTTCATGCGCTTTGAGATGCCGCTTAGCCCAATACGCTATCTGAAATATGAGCGACGTAAATTGAACAAATGTGATAGAATTTCGCTGAATTCTTATATTAAACAAAATATAAAAAGATCTAATCGGGTCTCTGATTGCCCTATCATAGAAGTTTAGTAGTGCATTTTACTCGCCATTCCACGCGCTTTAAGATGCCGCCTAGCCCAATACGCTATCTGAAATAGGAGCGACGTAAATTGAACAAATGTGATAAAATTTTGCTGACATCTTAAATTAACCATAATATAAAACAATTTAATCGGGTCTCTGTTTGCCCTACCCTAGAAGTTTGATAGTGCATTTTACTCGCCATTTCATGCGCCTTCAGGTGCCGCTTAACCCAATCCGCTATCTGAAATAGGAGCGACGTAAATTGAACAAATGTGATAGATTTTCGCTGAATTCTTAAATTAACCATAATATAAAATGATCTAATCGGGTCTCTGTTTGCCCTGCCCTAGAAGTTTAATAGTGCATTTCACTCGTCATTTCATGCGCTTTGAGATGCCGCTAAGCACAATAAGCTATCTGGAATAGCAGCGACGTAAATTGAACAAATGTGATAGAATTACGCCGAATTCTTATATTAACCGTAATATAAATTGTTCTAATCGGGTCTCTGTTTGCCTTATCCTAGAAGTTTAATAGTGCATTTTACTCGCCATTCCACGCGCTTTAAGATGCCGAATAGCCCAGTACGCTACCTGAAATAGGAGCGACCTAAATTGAACAAATGTGATAGATTTTCGCTGAATTCTTAAATTAGCCATAATATAAAATGATCTAATCGGGTCTCTGTTTGCCCTGCCCTAGAAGTTTAATAGTGCATTTCACTCGTCATTTCATGCGCTTTGAGATGCCGCTAAGCACAATAAGCTATCTGGAATAGCAGCGACGTAAATTGAACAAATGTGATAGAATTACGCCGAATTCTTATATTAACCGTAATATAAATTGTTCTAATCGGGTCTCTGTTTGCCTTATCCTAGAAGTTTAATAGTGCATTTTACTCGCCATTCCACGCGCTTTAAGATGCCGAATAGCCCAGTACGCTACCTGAAATAGGAGCGACGTAAGTTGAACAAATGTGATAGAATTACGCTGAATACTTATATTAACCGTAATATAAAATGATCTAATCGGGTCTCTGTTTGCCTTATCCTAGAAGTTTGATAGTGCATTTTACTCGCCATTTAAAGCGCTTTGAGATGCCGCTTAGCCCAATACGCTATCTGAAATAGGAGCGACGTGACTTGAACAAATGTGATAGAATTTTGCTGAATTCTTAAATTAACCACAATATAAAATGATCTAATCGGGTCCCTGTTTGCCTTATCCTAGAAGTTTAGTATTGCATTTTACTCGCCGTTTCATGCGCTTTGAGATGCCGCTTAGCCCAATACGCTATCTGAAATAGGAGCGACGTAAATTGAACAAATGTGATAGAATTTCCCTGAAATCTTATATTAAACAAAATATAAAGTGATCTGATCGCGTCTCTGATTGCCCTATCATAGAAGTTTAGCAGTGCATTTTACTCGCCATTCCACGCGCCTTAAGATGCCGCCTAGCCCAGTACGCTATCTAAAATAGGAGCGACGTAATTTGAACAAATGTGATAGAATTACGCTGAATTCTTATATTAACCGTAATATAAAATGATCTAATCAGGTCTCTGTTTGCCTTATCCAAGAAGTTTAGTATTGCATTTTACTCGCCATTTCATGCGCTTTGAGATGCCGCTTAGCCCAATACGCTATCTGAAATAGGAGCGACGTAAATTGTACAAATGTGATAGAATTTCGCTGAATTCTTAAATTAACTATAATATAAAATGATCTAATCGGGTCTCTGTTTGCCTTATCCTAGAAGCTTTGTATTGCATTTTACTCGCCGTTTCATGCGCTTTCAGATGCCGCACAGCCCAATACGCTACCTGAAATAGGAGCGACGTAAATTGAACAAATGTGATAGAATTTCCCTGAAATCTTATATTAAACAAAATATAAAATGATCTAATCGGGTCTCTGATTGCCCTATCATAGAAGATTAGTAGTGCATTTTACTCGCCATTCCGCGCGCTTTAAGATGCCGCCTAGCCGAGTACGCTATCTGAAATATGAGCGACGTAAATTGAACAAATGTGATAGAATTTCGCTGAATTCTTAAATTAACCATAATATAAAATGATCTAATCGGGTCTCTGTTTGCCCTACCCTAGAAGTTTAACAGTGCATTTTACTCGCCATTTCATGCGCTTTGAGATGCCGCATAGCCCAATACGCTATCTGAAACAGGAGCGACGTAAATTGAACAAATGTGATAGAATTTCCGTGAATTCTTATATTAACCTCAATGTAAAATGATCTAATCGGGTCTCTGTTCGCCCTACCATAGAAGTCTTATAGTGCATTTCACTCGCCATTTCATGCGCTTTGAGATGCCGCTTAGCCCAATACGCTATCTGAAATAGGAGCGACGTAAGTTGAACAAATGTGATAGAATTACGCTGAATTCTTATATTAACCGTAATATAAAATGATCTAATCGGGTCTCTGTTTGCCTTATCCTAGAAGTTTGATAGTGCATTTTACTCGCCATTTCATGCGCTTTGAGATGCCGCTTAGCCGAATACGCTGTCAGAAATAGGAGCGACGTAAATTGAACTAATGTGATAGAATTTTGCTGAATTCTTAAATTAACCACAATATAAAATGATCTAATCGGGTCTCTGTTTGCCCTACCCTAGTAGTTTAATAGTGCATTTTGCTCGCCATTTCATGCGCTTCGAGATTCCGCTTAGCCCAATACGCTATCTGAAATAGGAGCGACGTAAATTGAACAAATGTGATAGAATTTCCCTGAAATCTTATATTAACCGTAATATAAAATGATCTAATCGGGTCTCTGTTTGCCTTATCCTAGAAGTTTAATAGTGCATTATACTCGCCATTTCATGCGCTTCGAGATTCCGCTTAGCCCAATACGCTATCTGAAATAGGAGCGACATAAATTGAACAAATGTGATAGAATTTCCCTGAAATCTTATATTAAACAAAATATAAAGTGATCTAATCGGGTCTCTGTTTGCCCTACCCTAGTAGTTTAATAGTGCATTTTGCTCGCCATTTCATGCGCTTCGAGATTCCGCTTATCCCAATACGCAATCTGAAATAGGAGCGACGTAAATTGAACAAATGTGATAGAATTTCCCTGAATTCTTTTATTAACCATAATGTAAAATGATCTGATCGGGTCTCTGTTCGCCCTAGCCTAGAAGTTTAGTATTGCATTTTACTCGCCATTTCATGCGCTTTGAGATGCCGCTTAGCCCAATACGCTATCTGAAATAGGAGCGACGTAAATTGAACAAATGTGATAGAATTTCCCTGAATTCTTATATTAACCTTAATGTAAAATGATCTAATCGGGTCTCTGTTCGCCCTACCATAGAAGTCTGATAGTGCATTTCACTCGCCATTCCACGCGCTTTAAGATGCCGCCGAGCCCAGTACGCTATCTGAAATAGGAGCGACGTAAATTGAACAAATGTGATAGAATTTTGCTGAATTCTTAAATTAACCATCATATAAAATGATCTAATCGGGTCTCTGTACGCCCTACCATAGAAGTCTAATAGTGCATTTTACTCGCCATTTCAGGCGCTTTGAGATGCCGCTTAGCCCAATACGCTATCTGAAATAGGAGCGACGTAAGTTGAACAAATGTGATAGAATTTCGCTGAATTCTTTTATTAACCATAATGTAAAATGATCTGATCGGGTCTCTGTTCGCCCTAGCCTAGAAGTTTAACAGTGCATTTTATTCGCCATTTCATGCGCTTTGAGATGCCGCTTAGCCGAATACGCTATCTGAAATAGGAGAGACGTAAATTGAACAAATGCGATAGAATTTCCCTGAAATCTTATATTAAACAAAATATAAAATGATCTAATCGGGTCTCTGATTGCCCTATCATAGAAGTTTAGTAGTGCATTTTACTCGCCATTACACGCGCTTTAAGATGCCGCCTAGCCCAGTACGCTATCTGAAATAGGAGCGACCTAAATTGAACGAATGTGATAGAATTTTGCTGAATTCATAAATTAACCATAATATAAAATGATCTAATCGGGTCTCTGCTTGCCCTACACTAGAAGCTTAATAGTGCATTTTAGTCGCCATTTCATGCGCTTTGAGATGCCGCTTCGCCCGAAACGCTATCTGAAATAGGAGCGACGTAAATTGAACAAATGTGATAGAATGTCCCTGAAATCTTATATTAAACAAAATATAAAATGATCTAATCGGGTCTCTGATTGCCCTATCATAGAAGATTAGTAGTGCATTATACTCGCCATTCCACGCGCTTTACGATGCCGCCTAGCCCAGTAAGCTATCTGAAATATGAGCGACGTAACTTGAACAAATGTGATAGAATTACGCTGAATTCTTAAATTAACCATAATATAAAATGATCTAATCGAGTCTCTGCTTGCCCTACCCTAGAAGTTTAATAGTGCATTTCACTCGCCATTTCATGCGCTTTGAGATGCCGCTTAGCCCAATTCGCTATCTGAAATAGGAGCGACCTAAATTCAACGAATGTGATAGAATTTTGCGGAATTCTTAAATTAACCATAATATAAAATGATCTCATCGGGTCTCTGTTTGCCCTACCCTAGAAGTTTAATAGTGCATTTTACTCGCCATTTCATGCGCCTTCAGGTGCCGCTTAACCCAATCCGCTACCTGAAATAGGAGCGACGTAAATTGAACAAATGTGATAGAATTACGCTGCATTCTTATATTAACCGTAATATAAAATGATCTAATCGGGTCTCTGTTTGCCTTATCCTAGAAGTTTAATAGTGCATTATACTCGCCATTTCATGCGCTTCGAGATGCCGCTTAGCCCAATACGCTATCTGAAATAGGAGCGACATAAATTGAACAAATGTGATAGAATTTCGCTGAATACTTAAATTAACCATAATATAAAATGATCTAATCGGGTCTCTGTTTGCCCTACCCTAGAAGTTTAACAGTGCATTTTACTCGCCATTTCATGCGCTTTGAGATGCCGCATAGCCCAATACGCTATCTGAAACAGGAGCGACGTAAATTGAACAAATGTGATAGAATTTCCGTGAATTCTTATATTAACCTCAATGTAAAATGATCTAATCGGGTCTCTGTTCGCCCTACCATAGAAGTCTTATAGTGCATTTCACTCGTCATTTCATGCGCTTTGAGATGCCGCTTAGCCCAATACGCTATCTGAAATAGGAGCGACCTAAATTGAACGAATGTGATAGAATTTTGCTTAATTCTTAAATTAACCATAATATAAAATGATCTAATCGAGTCTCTGCTTGCCCTACCCTAGAAGTTTAACAGTGCATTTTACTCGTCATTTCATGCGCTTCGAGATGCCGCTTTGCCCAATACGCTATCTGAAATAGGAGCGACGTAAATTGAACGAATGTGATAGAATTTCGCTCAATTCTTAAATTAACTATAATATAAAATGATCTAATCGGGTCACTGTTTGCCTTATCCTAGAAGTTTAGTATTGCATTTTACTCCACGTTTCATGCGCTTTGAGATGCCGCTTAGCCCAATACGCTATCTGAAATAGGAACGACGTAAATTGAACAAATGTGATAGAATTTCCCTGAATTCTTATATTAACCTTAATGTAAAATGATCTAATCGGGCCTCTGTTCGCCCTACCATAGAAGTATAATAGTGCATTTCACTCGCCATTCCACGCGCTTTAAGATGCCGCCGAGCCCAGTACGCTATCTGAAATAGGAGCGACGTAAATTGAACAAATGTGATAGAATTTTGCTGAATTCTTAAATTTACCATCATATAAAATGATCTAATCGGGTCTCTGTACGCCCTACCATAGAAGTCTAATAGTGCATTTTACTCGCCATTTCATGCGCTTTGAGATGCCGCTTAGCCCAATACGCTATCTGAAATATGAGCGACGTAAATTGAACAAATGTGATAGATTTTCGCTGAATTCTTAAATTAACCATAATATAAAATGATCTAATCGGGTCTCTGTTCGCCGTACCCTAGAAGTTTAATACTGCGTTTCACTCGTCATTTCATGCGCTTTGAGATGCCGCTTAGCCCAATACGGTATCTGAAATAGGAGCGACGTAAATTGAACGAATGTGATAGAATTTCGCTGAATTCTTATATTAACCTTAATGTAAAATGATCTAATCGGGTCTCTGTTCGCCCTACCCTAGAATTTTAATTGTGCATTTCACTCGCTATTCCACGCGCTTTAAGATGCCGGCTAGCCCAGTAGGCTATCTGAAATAGGAGTGACGTAAATTGAACAAATGTGATAGAGTTACGCTTAATTCTTATATTAACCGCAATATAAAATGATCTAATCGGGTCTCTCTTTGCATTACCCTAGAAGTTTAATAGTGCATTTTACTCGCCATTTCATGCGCATTGAGATGCCACTTAGCCCAATACGCTATCTGAAATAGGAGCGACGTAAATTGAACAAATGTGATAGAATTTCCCTGAATTCTTATATTAACCCAAATATAAAATGATCTAATCGGGTCTGTGATTGCCCTATCATCGAAGTTTAATAGTGCATTTCACTCGCCATTCCACGCGCTTTAAGATGCCGCCTAGCCCAGTACGCTATCTGAAATAGGAGCGACGTAAATTGAACAAATGTGATAGAATTTTGCTGAATTCTTAAATTAACCATAATATAAAATGATCTAATCGGGTCTCTGTTCGCCCTAGCCGAGAAGTTTAATAGTGCATTTTATTCGACATTTCATGCGCTTTGAGATGCCGCTTAGCCCAATACGCTATCTGAAATAGGATCGACATAAATTGAACAAATGTGATAGAATTTTGCTGAATTCCTTTATTAACCATAATGTAAAATGATCTAATCGGGTTTCTGTTCGCCCTAGCCAATAAGTTTAATAGTACATTTTATTCGCCATTTCATGCGCTTTGAGATGCCGCTTAGCCCAATACGCTATCTGAAATAGGAGCGACGTAAATTGAACAAATGTGATAGAATTTCACTGAATTCTTATAATAACCAAATTATAAAATGATCTAATCGGGTCGCTGGTTGCCCTATCATAGAAGTTTAATAGTGCATTTTACTCGCCATTCCACGCGCTTTAAGATGCCGCCCAGCCCATTACGCTATCCGAAATAGGAGCAACGTAAATTGAACAAATGTGACAGAATTTTGCTGAATTCTTAAATTAACCATAATATAAAATGATCTAATCGGGTCTCTGTTTGCCCTGCCCTTTGAAGTTTAATAGTGCGTTTTACTCGCCCTTCCACGCGCTTTAAGATGCCGCCTAGCCCAGTACGCTATCTGAAATAGGAGCGACGTAAGTATAACAAATGTGATAGAATTACGCTGAATTCTTATATTAACCGTAATATAAAATGATCTAGTCGGGTCGCTGTTTGCCTTACCCTAGAAATTTAATAGTGCATTTTACACGCCATTTCATGCGCTTTGATATGCCGCTTAGCCCAATACGCTATCTGAAATATGAGCGGCGTAAATTGAACAAATGTGATAGAATTTCGCTGAATTCCTATATTAACCTAAATATAAAATGATCTAATCGGGTCTCTGATTGCCCTATCATAGAAGTTTAATAGTGCATTCCACTCATCATTTCATGCGCTTTGAGATGCCGCCTAGCCCAATACGCTATCTGAAATAGGAGCGACGTAAATTGAACAAATGTGATAGAATTTCCTTGAATTCTTATATTAACCAAAATATAAAATGATCTGATCGGGTCCCTGATTGCCCTATCATAGAAGTTTAATAGTGCATTTTTCTCGCCATTCCACGTGCTTTAAGATGCCGCCTTACCCAGTACGCTATCTGAAATAGGAGCGACGTAAATTGAACAAATGTGATAGAATTTTGCTGAGTTCTTAAATTAACGGTAATATAAAATGATCTAATCGAGTCTCTGTTTGCCCTACCCTAGAAGTTTAATAGTGCATTTCACTCGTCATTCCACGCGCTTTAAGATGTCGCCCAGCCCAGTACGCTATCTGAAATAGGAGCAACGTAAATTGAACAAATGTGACAGAATTTTGCTGAATTCTTATATTAACCGTAATATAAAATGATCTAATCGGGACTCTCTTTGCCTTACCCTAGAAGTTTAATAGTGCATTTCACTCGTTATTTCATGCGCTTTGAGATGCCGCTGAGCCCAGTACGCTATGTGAAATAGGATGGACGTAAATTGAACAAATGTGATAGATTTTTGCTGAATTCTTGAATTAACCATACAATGAAATGATCTAATCGGGTCTCTGTTTGCCCTACCCTAGAAGTTTAATAGTGCATTTCACTCGTAATTTCATGCGCTTTGAGATGCCGCTTAGCCCCTATACGCTATCTGAAATAAGAGCGACGTAAATTGAACAAATGTGATAGAATTTCGCTGAATTCTTTTATTAACCATAATGTAAAATGATCTAATCGGGTCTCTGTTCGCACTAGCCGAGAAGTTTAATAGTGCATTTTATTCGCCATTTCATGCGCTTTGAGATGCCGCTTAGCCCAATACGCTATCTGAAATAGGAGCGACGTAAGTTGAACAAATGTGATAAGGTTTCGCTGAATTCTTATATTAACCAAAATATAAAATGATCTAATCGGGTCACTGATCGCCCTATCATCGAAGTTTAATAGTGCATTTCACTCGACATTCCACGTGCTTTAAGCTGCCGCCTAACCCAATACGCTATCTGAAATAGGAGCGACGTAAATTGAACAAATGTGATAGAATTTCGCTCAATTCTTAAAATAACCATAATATAAAATGATCTAAGCGGGTCTCTGCTTGCCCTACCCTAGAAATTTAACAGCGCATTTTACTCCTCATTTCATGCGCTTTGAGATGCCGCTTAGCCCAATACGCTATCTGAAATAGGAGCGACGTAAATTGAACAAATGTGATAGAATTTCCTTGAATTCTTATATTAACCAAAATATAAAATGATCTGATCGGGTCCCTGATTGCCCTATCATAGAAGTTTAATAGTGCATTTTACTCGCCTTTCCACGCACTTTAAGATGCCGCCTAGTGCAGTACGCTATCTTAAATAGGAGCGACGTAAATTGAACAAATGTGATAGAATTTTGCTGAATTCTTAAATTAACCATAATACAAAATGATCTAATCGGGTCTCTGTTTGCCCTACCCTAGAAGTATAATAGTGCATTTTACTCGTCATTTCAGGCGCTTTGAGATGTCGCTTAGCCCAATACGCTATCTGAAATATGAGCGACGTAAATTGAACAAATGTGATAGAGTTTCCCTGAAATCTTATATTAAACAAAATATAAAATGATCTAATCGGATCTCTGATTGCCCTATCATAGACGTTTAGTCGTGCATTTTACTCGCCCTTCCACGCCCCTTAAGCAGCCGCCTAGCCCAGTACGCTATCTGAAATAGGAACGACGTAAATGGAACAAATGTGATAGAATTTTGCTGAATTATTAAATTAACCATAATATAAAATGATCTAATCGGGTCTCTGTTTGCCCTACCATAGAAGTTTAATAGTGCACTCCACTCGTCATTTCATGCGCTTTGAGATGCCGCTTAGCCCAATACGCTATCTGAAATAGGATCGACGTAAATTGAACAAATGTGATAAAATTTTGCTGAATTCCTTTATTAACCATAATGTAAAATGATCTAATCGGGTTTCTGTTCGCCCTAGCCAATAAGTTTAATAGTACATTTTATTCGCCATTTCATGCGCTTTGAGATGCCGCTTAGCCCAATACGCTATCTGAAATAGGAGCGACGTAAATTGAACAAATGTGATAGAATTTCGCTGAATTCTTATAATAACCAAATTATAAAATGATCTAATCGGGTCGCTGATTGCCCTATCATAGAAGTTTAATAGTGCATTTCACTCGCCATTCCACGCGCTTTAAGATGCCGCCCAGCCCAGTACGCTATCCGAAATAGGAGCAACGTAAATTGAACAAATGTGACAGAATTTTGCTGAATTCTTAAATTAACCATAATATAAAATGATCTAATCGGGTCTCTGTTTGCCCTGCCCTTTGAAGTTTAATAGTGCGTTTTACTCGCCCTTCCACGCGCTTTAAGATGCCGCCTAGCCGAGTACGCTATCTGAAATAGGAGCGACGTAAGTTCTAACAATGTGATAGAATTACGCTGATTTCTTATATTAACCGTAATATAAAATGATCTAGTCGGGTCGCTGTTTGCCTTACCCTAGAAATTTAATAGTGCATTTTACACGCCATTTCATAGCGCTTTGAGATGCCGCTTAGCCCATACGCTATCTGAAATAGGAGCGACGTAAATTGAACAAATGTGATAGAATTTCGCTGAATTCATATATTAACCTAAATATAAAATGATCTAATCGGGTCTCTGATTGCCCTATCATAGAAGTTTAATAGTGCATTCCACTCATCATTTCATGCGCTTTGACATGCCGCTTAGCCCAATACGCTATCTGAAATAGGAGCGACGTAAATTGAACAAATGTGATAGAATTTCGCTGAATTCATATATTAACCTAAATATAAAATGATCTAATCGGGTCTCTGATTGCCCTATCATAGAAGTTTAATAGTGCATTCCACTCATCATTTCATGCGCTTTGAGATGCCGCTTAGCCCAATACGCTATCTGAAATAGGAGCGACGTAAATTGAACAAATGTGATAGAATTTCCTTGAATTCTTATATTAACCAAAATATAAAATGATCTGATCGGGTCCCTGATTGCCCTATCATAGAAGTTTAATAGTGCATTTTTCTCGCCATTCCACGTGCTTTAAGATGCCGCCTTACCCAGTACGCTATCGGAAATAGGAGCGACGTAAATTGAACAAATGTGATATAATTTCGCTGAATTCTTTTATTAACCGTAATATAAAATGATCTAATCGGGTCTCTGTTTGCCTTACCCTAGAAGTTTAATAGTGCATTTTACTCGTCATTTCATGCGCTTTGAGAGTCCGCTTAGCCCAATACGCTATCTGTAATAGAAGCGACGTAAATTGAACAAATGTGATAGAATTTCGCTGAATTTCTTATATTAACCAAATTATAAAATGATCTAATCGGTCTCTGTTTGCCTTATCCTAGAAGTTTAATAGTGCATTTTAATCGCCATTCACGCGCTCTAAGAGGCCGGCTAGCCCAGTAGGCTATCTGAAATAGGAGCGACGTATATTGAAACAAATGTGATAGAATTTCCCTGAATTCATATATTAACCCAAATATAAAATGATCTAATCGGGTCTCTGATTGCCCTATCATCGAAGTTTAATAGTGCATTTCACTCGCCATTCCACGTGCTTTAGCTGCCGCCTAGCCCAATACGCTATCTGAAATAGGAGCGACGTAAATTGAACAAATGTGACAGAATTTCGCTGAATTCATATATTAACCAAAATATAAAATGATCTAATCGGGTCTCTGATTGCCCTATCATAGAAGTTTAATAGCGAATTTCACTCATCATTTCATACGCTTTAAGATGCCGCTTAGCCCAGTACGCTATCTGAAATAGGAGCGACGTAAGTTGAACAAATGTGATAGAATTTCGCTGAATTCTTTTATTAACCATAATGTAAAATGATCTAATCGGGTCTCTGTTCGCACTAGCCTAGAAGTTTAATAGTGCATTGTATTCGCCATTTCATGCGCTTTGAGATGCCGCGTATCCCAATACGCTGTCTGAAATAGGAGCGGCGTAAATTGAACAAATGTGATAGAATTTCGCTGAATTCTTAAATTAACTATAATATGAAATTATCTAATCGGGTCTCTGTCTGCCCTACCCTAGAAGTTTAATAGTGCATTTTACTCGTCATTTCATGCGCTTTGAGATGCCGCTTAGCCCAATACGCTATCTGAAATAGGAGCGACGTAAATTGAACAAATGTGATAGAATTACGCTTAATTCTTAAATTAACCAAATTATAAAGTGATCTAATCGGATCTCTGATTGCCCTATCATAGAAGTTTAACAGTGCATTTTACTCGTCATTTCATGCGCTTTGAGAGTCCGCTTAGCCCAATACGCTATCTGAAATAGGAGCGACGTAAATTGAACAAATGTGATAGAATTTCGCTGAATCTTATATTAACCAAATTATAAATGGATCTAATCGGGTCTCTGTTTGCCTTATCCTAGAAGTTTAATAGTGCATTTTACTCGCCATTCCACGCGCTCTAAGAGGCCGGCTAGCCCAGTAGGCTATCTGAAATAGGAGCGACGTAAATTGAACAAATGTGATAGAATTTCCTGAATTCATATATTAACCCAAATATAAAATGATCTAATCGGGTCTCTGATTGCCCCTATCATCGGAAGTTTAATAGTGCATTTCACTCGCCCATTCCACGTGCTTAAGCTGCCGCCTAGCCCAATACGCTATCTGAAATAGGAGCGACGTAAATTGAACAAATGTGACAGAATTTCGCTGAATTCATATATTAACCAAAATATAAAATGATCTAATCGGGTCTCTGATTGCCCTATCATAGAAGTTTAATAGTGGTATTTCACTCATCATTTCATGCGCTTTGAGATGCCGCTTAGCCCAATACGCTATCTGAAATAGGAGCGACGTAAATTGAACAAATGTGATAGAATTTCCTTGAATTCTTATATTAACCAAAATATAAAATGATCTGATCGGGTCCCTGATTGCCCTATCATAGAAGCTTAATGGTGCATTTTACTCGCCTTTCCACGCGCTTTAAGATGCCGCCTAGCGCAGTTACGCTATCTTAAATAGGAGCGACGTAAATTGAACAAATGTGATAGAATTTCGCTGAATTCTTAAAATAACCATAATATAAAATGATCTAAGCGGGTCTCTGCTTGCCCTACCCTAGAAATGTAATAGCGCATTTTACACCTCATTTCATGCGCTTTGAGATGCCGCTTAGCCCAATACGCTATCTGAAATAGGAGCGACGTAAATTGAACAAATGTGATAGAATTTCCCTGAATTCTTATATTAACCTTAATGAAAATGATCTAATCGGGTCTCTGTTCGCCCTACCATAGAAGTCTAATGGTGCATTTCACTCGCCATTTCATGCGCTTTGAGATGCCGCTTAGCCCAATAAGCTATCTGAAATAGGAGCGACGTAAATTGAACAAATGTGATAGAATTACGCTTAATTCTTATATTAACCAAATTATAAAATGATCTAATCGGATCTCTGATTGCCCTATCATAAAAGTTTAATAGTGCATTTTACTCGTCATTTCATGCGCTTTGAGAGTCCGCTTAGCCCAATACGCTATCTGTAATAGAAGCGACGTAAATTGAACAAATGTGATAGAATTTCGCTGAATTCTTATATTAACCAAATTATAAAATGATCTAATCGGGTCTCTGTTTGCCTTATCCTAGAAGTTTAATAGTGCATTTTAATCGCCATTCCACGCGCTCTAAGAGGCCGGCTAGCCCAGTAGGCTATCTGAAATAGGAGCGACGTATATTGAACAAATGTGATAGAATTTCCCTGAATTCATATATTAACCCAAATATAAAATGATCTAATCGGGTCTCTGATTGCCCTATCATCGAAGTTTAATAGTGCATTTCACTCGCCATTCCACGTGCTTTAAGCTGCCGCCTAGCCCAATACGCTATCTGAAATAGGAGCGACGTAAATTGAACAAATGTGACAGAATTTCGCTGAATTCATATATTAACCAAAATATAAAATGATCTAATCGGGTCTCTGATTGCCCTATCATAGAAGTTTAATAGCGAATTTCACTCATCATTTCATACGCTTTAAGATGCCGCTTAGCCCAGTACGCTATCTGAAATAGGAGCGACGTAAGTTGAACAAATGTGATAGAATTTCGCTGAATTCTTTTATTAACCATAATGTAAAATGATCTAATCGGGTCTCTGTTCGCCCTAGCCTAGAAGTTTAATAGTGCATTGTATTCGCCATTTCATGCGCTTTGAGATGCCGCGTATCCCAATACGCTGTCTGAAATAGGAGCGGCGTAAATTGAACAAATGTGATAGAATTTCGCTGAATTCTTAAATTAACTATAATATGAAATTATCTAATCGGGTCTCTGTCTGCCCTACCCTAGAAGTTTAATAGTGCATTTTACTCGTCATTTCATGCGCTTTGAGATGCCGCTTAGCCCAATACGCTATCTGAAATAGGAGCGA
>CAKAJE020001308.1:0-81627 GCA_916610135.2 Macropis europaea | reverse complement strand
TATTAACCATAATATGAAATGACCTAATCGGGTCTCTGTTCGCCCTACCCAAGAAGTTTAATAGTGCATTTCTCTCGTCCTTTCATACGCTTTGAGATGCCGCTTAGCCCAATACGCTATCTGAAATAGGAGCGACGTAAATTGAACAAATGTGATAGAATTTCGCTGAATTCTTATATTAACCAAAATATAAATGATCTAATCGGGTCTCTGATTGCCCTATCATAGAAGTTTAATAGTACATTTTACTCGCCATTCCACGCGCTTTAAGATGCCGCCTAGCCCAGTACGCTATCTGAAATAGGATCTACGTAAGTTGAACGAATGTGACAGAATTACGCTGATTTCTTATATTAACCGTAATATAAAATGATCTAATCGGGTCTCTGTTTGCCTTATCCTAGAAGTTTAATAGTGCATTTTACTCGCCATTTCATGCGCTTTGAGATGCCTCTTAGCCCAATACGCTATCTGAAATAGGAGCGACGTAAATTGAACAAATGTGATAGAATTTCGCTGAATTCTTATATTAACCAAAATATAAAATGATCTAATCCGGTCTCTGTTTGCCCTACCCTAGAAGTTGAATAGTGCATTGTACGAGCCATTTCTTGCGCTTTGAGATGCAGCTTAGGCCGATACGCTATCTGAAATAGGAGCGACGTAAATTGAACAAATGTCACAGAATTACGCTGAATTCTTATATTAACCGTAATATAAAATGATCTAATCGGGTCTCTGTTTGCCTTATCCTAGAAGTTTAATAGTGCATTTTACTCGCCATTTCATGCGCTTTGAGATGCCGCTTAGCCCAGTACGCTATCTGAAATAGGAGCGATGTAAATTGAACAAATGTGATAGAATTTCGATGAATTCATTTATTAACCAAAATATAAAATGATTTAATCGGGTCTCTGATTGCCCTACCCTAGAACTTTAATAGTGCATTTTACTCGCCATTTCATGCGCTTTGAGATGCCGCTTAGCCCAATACGCTATCTGAAATAGGAGCGACGTAAATTGAACAAATGTGATAGAATTTCCCTGAAATCTTATATTATCAATACATAAAATAATCTAAACGTGACTCTGATTGCCCTACCATAGAAGTTTAGTAGTGCATTTTACTCGCCCTTCCACGCGCTTTAAGTTGCCGCCTAGCCCAGTACACTATCTGAAATAGGAGCGACGTATGTTGAACAAATGTGATAGAATTACGCTGAATTCTTATATTAACCGTAATATAAAATGATCTAATCGGGTCTCTGTTTGCCTTACACTAGAAGTTTAATAGTGCATTTTACTCGCCATCTCATGCGCTTTGAGATGCCTCTTAGACCAATACGCTATCTGAAATAGGAGCGACGTAAATTGAACAAATGTGATAGAATTACGCTGAATCCTTATATTAACCAAAATATAAATGATCTAATCGGGTCTCTGATTGCCCTAATATAGAAGTTTAATAGTGCATTTTACACGCCATTCCACGCGCTTTAAGATGCCGCCTAGCCCAGTATGCTATCTGAAATAGGAACGACGTAAATTGAACAAATGTGATAGAATTACGCTGAATTCTTATATTAACCGTAATATAAAATGGTATAATCGGATCTCCATTTGCCTTATCCTAGAAGTTTATTAGTGCATTTTACTCGTCATTCCATGCGCTTTGAGATGCCGCTTAGCCCAATACGCTATCTGAAATAGGAGCGACGTAAATTGAACAAATGTGATAGAATTTCCCTGAAATGTTATAGTAAACAAAATATAAAATGATCTATTCGGAACTCTGATTGCCCTATCATAGAAGTTTAGAAGTGCATTTTACTCGCCCTTCCACGCGCTTTAAGATGCCGCCTAGCCCAGTACGCTATCTGAAATAGGAGCGCCGTTAGTTGAACAAATGTGATAGAATTACGCTGAATTCTTATATTAACCGTAATATAAAATGATCTATTCGGGTGTCTGTTCGCCCTACCCTAGAAGTTTAATAGTGCATTTCACTCGCCCTTCCACGCGCTTTAAGATGCCGCCTAGCCCAGTACGCTATCTGAAATAGGAGCGCCGTTAGTTGAACAAATGTGATAGAATTACGCTGAATTCTTATATTAACCGTAATATAAAATGATCTAATCGGGTCTCTGTTTGCCTTATCCTACAAGTTTAATAGTGCATTTTACTCGCCATTTCATGCGCTTTGAGATGCCGCTTAGCCCAGTACGCTATCTGAAATAGGAGCGATGTAAGTTGAACAAATGTGATAGAATTTCGATGAATTCATTTATTAACAAAATATAAAATGATCTAATCGGGTCTCTGATTGCCCTACCCTAGAAGTTTAATAGTGCATTTTACTCGCCATTTCATGCGCTTTGAGATGCCTCTTAGCCCAATACGCTATCTGAAATAGGAGCGACGTAAATTGAACAAATGTGATAGAATTTCGCTGAATTCGTATATTAACCTTAATGTAAAATGATCTAATCGGTTCTTTGTTCGCCCTACCCAAGAAGTTTAATAGTGCATTTCACTCGTCAATTCATGCGCTTTGCGATGCCGCTTAGCCCAATATGCTATCTGATATAGGAGCGACGTAAATTGAACAAATGTGATAGAATTACACTGAATTCTTATATTAACCAAAATATAAAATGATCTAATCGGGTCTCTGATTGCCCTATCATAGAAGATTAATAGTGCATTTTACTCGCCATTCCACGCGCTTTAAGATGCCGCCCAGCCCAGTATGCTATCTGAAATAGGAACGACGTAACTTGAACAAATGTGATAGAATTTTGCTGAATTCTTAAATTAACCATAATATAAAATGTTCTAATCGGGTCTCTGATTGCCCTACCCTAGAAGTTTAATAGTGCATTTTACTCGTCATTTCATTCGCTTTGAAATGCCGCTTAGCCCAATACGCTATCTGAAATAGGAGCGACGTAAAATGAACAAATGTGACAGGAATTCGCTGAATTCTTAAATTAACCATAATATAAAATGATCTAATCGGGTCTCTATGTGCCCAGCCCTAGAAGCTTAATAGTGCATTTCACTCGTCATTTCATGCGCTTTGAGATGCCGCTTAGCCCAATACGCTATCTGAAATAGGAGCGACGTAAATTGAACAAATGTGATAGAATTTCGCTGAATTCTTATATTAACCAAAATATAAAATGATCTAATCGGGTCTCTGACTGCCCTATCATAGACGCTTAATAGTGCATTTTACTCCCATTCCACGCGCTTTAAGTTGCCGCCTAGCCCAGCACGCTATCTGAAATAGGAGCTACGTAAGTTGAACAAATGTCACAGAATTACGCTGAATTCTTATATTAACCGTAATATAAAATGATCTAATCGGGTCTCTGATTGCCCTACCCTAGAAGTTTAATAGTGCATTTTACTCGCCATTTCATGCGCTTTGAGATGCCGCTTAGCCCAATACGCTATCTGCAATAGGAGCGACGTAAATTAAACAAATGTGATAGAACTTCGCTGAATTCTTATATTAACCATAACATAAAATGATCTAATCGGGTCTCTGATGGCCCTACCCTAGAAGTTTAATAGTGCATTTTACTCGCCATTCCACGCGCTTTAAGTTGCCGCCTAGCCCAGTACGCTATCTGAAATAGGAGCTACGTAAGTTGAACAAATGTCACAGAATTACGCTGAATTCTTATGTTAACCGTAATATAAAATGATCTAATCGGGTCTCTGTTTGCCCTATCATAGAAGTTTAACAGTGCATTTTACTCGCCATTCCACGCGCTTTAAGTTGCCGCCTAGCCCAGCACGCTATCTGAAATAGGAGCTACGTAAGTTGAACAAATGTCACAGAATTACGCTGAATTCTTATATTAACCGTAATATAAAATAATCTAATCGGGTCTCTGATTGCCCTACCCTAGAAGTTTAACAGTGCATTTTACTCGCCATTCCACGCGCTTTAAGTTGCCGCCTAGCCCAGCACGCTATCTGAAATAGGAGCTACGTAAGTTGAACAAATGTCACAGAATTACGCTGAATTCTTATATTAACCGTAATATAAAATGATCTAATCGGGTCTCTGTTTGCCTTATCCTACAAGTTTAATAGTGCATTTTACTCGCCATTTCATGCGCTTTGAGATGCCGCTTAGCCCAGTACGCTATCTGAAATAGGAGCGATGTAAATTGAACAAATGTGATAGAATTTCGATGAATTCATTTATTAACCAAAATATAAAATGATCTAATCGGGTCTCTGATTGCCCTACCCTAGAAGTTTAATAGTGCATTTTACTCGCCATTTGATGCGCTTTGAGATGCCTCTTAGCCCAATACGCTATCTGAAATAGGAGCGACGTAAATTGAACAAATGTGATAGAATTTCGCTGAATTCGTATATTAACCTTAATGTAAAATGATCTAATCGGTTCTTTGTTCGCCCTACCCAAGAAGTTTAATAGTGCATTTCACTCGTCAATTCATGCGCTTTGCGATGCCGCTTAGCCCAATATGCTATCTGATATAGGAGCGACGTAAATTGAACAAATGTGATAGAATTACACTGAATTCTTATATTAACCAAAATATAAAATGATCCAATCGGGTTTCTGATTGCCCTATCATAGAAGATTAATAGTGCATTTTACTCGCCATTCCACGCGCTTTAAGATGCCGCCCAGCCCAGTATGCTATCTGAAATAGGAACGACGTAACTTGAACAAATGTGATAGAATTTTGCTGAATTCTTAAATTAACCATAATATAAAATGTTCTAATCGGGTCTCTGATTGCCCTACCCTAGAAGTTTAATAGTGCATTTTACTCGTCATTTCATGCGCTTTGAGATGCCGCTTAGCCCAATAAGCTGTCTCAAATAGAAGCGACGTAAATTGAACAAATGTGATAGAAGTTCCCTGAATACTTATATTAACCTTAATGTAAAATGATCTAATCGGGTCTCTGTTCGCCCTGCCCTAGAAGTTTAATAGTGCATTTTACTTGCCATTTCATTCGCTTTGAAATGCCGCTTAGCCCAATACGCTATCTGAAATAGGAGCGACGTAAAATGAACAAATGTGACAGGATTTCGCTGAATTCTTAAATTAACCATAATATAAAATGATCTAATCGGGTCTCTATGTGCCCAGCCCTAGAAGCTTAATAGTGCATTTCACTCGTCATTTCATGCGCTTTGAGATGCCGCTTAGCCCAATACGATATCTGAAATAGGAGCGACGTAAATTGAACAAATGTGATAGAATTTCGCTGAATTCTTATATTAACCAAAATATAAAATGATCTAAGCGGGTCTCTGATTGCCCTATCATAGAAGCTTAATAGTGCATTTTACTCCCATTCCACGCGCTTTAAGTTGCCGCCTAGCCCAGTACGCTATCTGAAATAGGAGCTACGTAAGTTGAACAAATGTGATAGAATTTTGCTGAATTCTTATATTAACCGTAATATAAAATGATCTAATCGGGTCTCTGTTTGCCTTATCCTAGAAGTTTAATAGTGCATTTTACTCGTCATTTCATGCGCTTTGAGATGCCGCTTAGCCCAATAAGCTGTCTGAAATAGGAGCGACGTAAATTGAACAAATGTGATAGAAGTTCCCTGAATACTTATATTAACCTTAATGTAAAATGATCTAGTCGGGTCTCTGTTCGCCCTGCCCTAGAAGTTTAATAGTGCATTTTACTCGCCATTTCATTCGCTTTGAGATGCCGCTTAGCCCAATACGCTATCTGAAATAGGAGCGACGTAAAATGAACAAATGTGATAGGATTTCGCTGAATTCTTAAATTAACCATAATATAAAATGATCTAATCGGGTCTCTATGTGCCCAACCCTAGAAGCTTAATAGTGCATTTTACTCGCCATTTCTTGCGCTTTGAGATGCCGCTTAGCCCAATACGCTATCTGAAATAGGAGCGACGTAAATTGAACAAATGTGATAGAATTTCCCTGAAATGTTATAGTAAACAAAATATAAAATGATCTATTCGGAACTCTGATTGCCCTATCATAGAAGTTTAGTAGTGCATTTGACTCGCCGTTCCACGCGCTTTAAGATGCCGCCTAGCACAGTACGCTATCTGAAATAGGATTGACGTTAGTTGAACAAATGTGATAGAATTACGCTGAATTCTTATATTAACCGTAATATAAAATGATCTATTCGGGTCTCTGTTCGCCCTACCCTAGAAGTTTAATAGTGCATTTCACTCGCCATTCCATGCGCTTTGAGATGCCGCTTAGCCCAATACGCTATCTGAAATAGGAGCGACGTAAATTGAACAAATGTGATAGAATTTCGCTGGATTCTTATATTAACCAAAATATAAAATGATCTAATCGGGTCTCTGAATGCCCTACCCTAGAAGTTTAATAGTGCATTTTACTCGCCATTTCATGCGCTTTGAGATGCCGCTTAGCCCAATACGCTATCTGAAATAGGAGCGACGTAAATTAAACAAATGTGATAGAATTTCGCTGAATTCTTATATTAACCAAAATATAAAATGATCTATTCGGGTCTCTGATTGCCCTATCATAGAAGTTTAACAGTGCATTTTACTCGCAATTCCACGCGCTTTAAGTTGCCGCCTAGCCCAGCACGCTATCTGAAATAGGAGCTACGTAAGTTGAACAAATGTCACAGAATTACGCTAAATTCTTATATTAACCGTAATATAAAATGATCTAATCGGGTCTCTGTTTGCCTTATCCTAGAAGTTTAATAGTGCATTTTACTCGCCATTTCTTGCGCTTTGAGATGCCGCATAGCCCAGTACGCTATCTGAAATAGGAGCGATGTAAATTGAACAAATGTGATAGAATTTCGATGAATTCTTTTATTAACCAAAATATAAAATGATCTAATCGGGTCTCTGATTGCCCTACCCTAGAAGTTTAATAGTGCATTTTACTCGCCATTTCATGCGCTTTGAGATGCCGCTTAGCCCAATACGCTATCTGAAATAGGAGCGACGTAAATTGAACAAATGTGATAGAATTTTGCTGAATTCTTAAATTAACCATAATATAAAATGATCTAATCGGGTCTCTGATTGCCCTACCCTAGAAGTTTAATAGTGCATTTTACTCGTCATTTCATGCGCTTTGAGATGCCGCTTAGCCCAATAAGCTGTCTGAAATAGGAGCGACGTAAATTGAACAAATGTGAGAGAAGTTCCCTGAATACTTATACTAACCTTAATGTGAAATGATCTAATCGGGTCTCTGATTGCCCTATCATAGAAGTTTAATAGTGCATTTTACTCGTCATTCCACACGCTTTAAGGTGCCGCCTAGCCCAGTACGCTATCTGAAATAGGAGCGACGTAAGTTGAACAAATGTGATAGAATTTTGCTGAATTCTTAAATTAACCATAATATAAAATGATGTAATCGGGTCTCTGTTCGCCCTACCCAAGAAGTTTAATAGTGCATTTTACTCGTCAATTCATGCGCTTTGCGATGCCGCTTAGCACAATAAGCTATCTGAAATAGGAGCGACGTAAATTGAACAAATGTGATAGAATTTCGCTGAATTCTTATATTAACCAAAATATAAAATGATCTAATCGGGTCTCTGATTGCCCTATCATAGAAGTTTAACAGTGCATTTTACTCGCCATTCCACGCGCTTTAAGTTGCCGCCTAGCCCAGCACGCTATCTGAAATAGGAGCTACGTAAGTTGAACAAATGTCACAGAATTACGCTGAATTCTTTTATCAACCGTAATATAAAATGATCTAATCGGGTCTCTGTTTGCCTTATCCTAGAAGTTTAATAGTGCATTTTGCTCGCCATTTCTTGCGCTTTGAGATGCCGCTTAGCCTAGTACGCTATCTGAAATAGGAGCGACGTAAATTGAACAAATGTGATAGAATTTTGCTGAATTCTTAAATTAACCATAATATAAAATGATCTAATCGGGTCTCTGATTGCCCTACCCTAGAAGTTTAATAGTGCATTTTACTCGCCATTTTATGCGCTTTGAGATGCCGCTTAGCCCAACACGCTATCTGAAATAGGAGCGACGTAAATTGAACAAATGTGATAGAATTTCGCTGAATTCTTAAATTAACCATAATATAAAATGATCTAATGGGGTCTCTGTTTGCCCTACCCTAGAAGTTTAATAGTGCATTTTACTCGCATTTCTTGCGCTTTGAGATGCCGCTTAGCACAAGTCGCTATCTGAAATAGGAGCGATGTAAATTGAACAAATGTGATAGAATTTCGCTGAATTCTTATATTAACCTTAATGTAAAATGATCTAATCGGGTCTCTGTTCGCCCTACCCAAGAAGTTTAATAGTGCATTTTACTCGTCAATTCATGCGCTTTGCGATGCCGCTTAGCCCAGTACGCTATCTGAAATAGGAGCGATGTAAATTGAACAAATGTGATAGAATTTCGATGAATTCTTTTATTAACCGTAATATAAAATGATCTAATCGGGTCTCTGTTTGCCTTATCCTAGAAGTTTAATAGTGCATTTTACTCGCAATTTCTTGCGCTTTCAGATGCCGCTTAGCACAAGTCGCTATCTGAAATAGGAGCGATGTAAATTGAACAAATGTGATAGAATTTCGCTGAATTCTTATATTAACCTTAATGTAAAATGATCTAATCGGGTCTTTGTTCGCCCTACCCAAGAAGTTTAATAGTGCATTTCACTCGCCAATTCATGCGCTTTGCGATGCCGCTTAGCCCAATAAGCTATCTGAAATTGGAGCGAAGTAAATTGAACAAACGTGATAGAATATCGCTGAATTCTTATATTAACCAAAATATAAAATGATCTAATCGGGTCTCTGATTGCCCTATCATAGAAGTTTAATAGTGCATTTTACTCGCCATTCCACGCGCTTTAAGATGCCGCCTAGCCCAGTACGCTATCTGAAATAGGAGCTACGTAAGTTGAACGAATGTGACAGAATTACGCTGATTTCTTATATTAACCGTAATATAAAATGATCTAATCGGGTTTCTGTTTGCCTTATCCTAGAAGTTTAATAGTGCATTTCACTCGTCATTTCATGCGCTTTGAGAAGCCGCTTAGCCCAATAAGCTATCTGAAATAGGAGCGACGTAAATTGAACAAATGTGATAGAATTTCGCTGAATTCTTATATTAACCAAAATATGAAATGATCTAATCGGGTCTCTGATTGCCCTATCATAGAAGTTCAACAGTGCATTTTACTCGCCATTCCACGCGCTTTAAGTTGCCGCCTAGCCCAGCACGCTATCTGAAATAGGAGCGACGTAAATTGAACAAATGTGATAGAATTTTGCTGAATTCTTAAATTAACCATAATATAAAATGATGTAATCGGGTGTCTGTTCGCCCTACCCAAGAAGTTTAATAGTGCATTTCTCTCGTCATTTCATGCGCTTTGAGATGCCGCATAGCCCAATACGCTATCTGAAATAGGAGCGACGTAAATTGAACAAATGTGATAGAATTTCGATGAATTCATTTATTAACCAAAATATAAAATGATCTAATCGGGTCTCTGATTGCCCTACCCTAGAAGTTTAATAGTGCATTTTACTCGTCATTTCATGCGCTTTGAAATGCCGCTTAGCCCAATACGCTATCTGAAATAGGAGCGACGTAAATTGAACAAATGTGATAGAATTTCGCTGGATTCTTATATTAACCAAAATATAAAATGATCTAATCGGGTCTCTGAATGCCCTACCCTAGAAGTTTAATAGTGCATTTTACTCGCCATTTCATGCGCTTTGAGATGCCGCTTAGCCCAATACGCTATCTGAAATAGGAGCGACGTAAATTAAACAAATGTGATAGAATTTCGCTGAATTCTTATATTAACCAAAATATAAAATGATCTAATCGGGTCTCTGATTGCCCTATCATAGAAGTTTAACAGTGCATTTTACTCGCAATTCCACGCGCTTTAAGTTGCCGCCTAGCCCAGCACGCTATCTGAAATAGGAGCTACGTAAGTTAAACAAATGTCACAGAATTACGCTAAATTCTTATATTAACCGTAATATAAAATGATCTAATCGGGTCTCTGTTTGCCTTATCCTAGAAGTTTAATAGTGCATTTTACTCGCCATTTCATGCGCTTTGAGATGCCGCTTAGCCCAGTACGCTATCTGAAATAGGAGCGATGTAAATTGAACAAATGTGATAGAATTTCGATGAATTCTTTTATTAACCAAAATATAAAATGATCTAATCGGGTCTCTGATTGCCCTACCCTAGAAGTTTAATAGTGCATTTTACTCGCCATTTCATGCGCTTTGAGATGCCGCTTAGCCCAATACGCTATCTGAAATAGGAGCGACGTAAATTGAACAAATGTGATAGAATTTCGCTGAATTCTTATATTAACCTTAATGTAAAATGATCTAATCGGGTCTTTGTTCGCCCTACCCAAGAAGTTTAATAGTGCATTTTACTCGTCAATTCATGCGCTTTGCGATGCCGCTTAGCCCAGTACGCTATCTGAAATAGGAGCGATGTAAATTGAACAAATGTGATAGAATTTCGATGCATTCTTTTATTAACCGTAATATAAAATGATCTAATCGGGTCTCTGTTTGCCTTATCCTAGAAGTTTAATAGTGCATTTTACTCGCAATTTCTTGCGCTTTCAGATGCCGCTTAGCACAAGTCGCTATCTGAAATAGGAGCGATGTAAATTGAACAAATGTGATAGAATTTCGCTGAATTCTTATATTAACCTTAATGTAAAATGATCTAATCGGGTCTTTGTTCGCCCTACCCAAGAAGTTTAATAGTGCATTTCACTCGTCAATTCATGCGCTTTGCGATGCCGCTTAGCCCAATAAGCTATCTGAAATTGGAGCGAAGTAAATTGAACAAATGTGATAGAATTTCGCTGAATTCTTATATTAACCAAAATATAAAATGATCTAATCGGGTCTCTGATTGCCCTATCATAGAAGTTTAATAGTGCATTTTACTCGCCATTCCACGCGCTTTAAGATGCCGCCTAGCCCAGTACGCTATCTGAAATAGGAGCTACGTAAGTTGAACGAATGTGACAGAATTACGCTGATTTCTTATATTAACCGTAATATAAAATGATCTAATCGGGTCTCTGTTTGCCTTATCCTAGAAGTTTAATAGTGCATTTCACTCGTCATTTCATGCGCTTTGAGATGCCGCTTAGCCCAATAAGCTATCTGAAATAGGAGCGACGTAAATTGAACAAATGTGATAGAATTTCGCTGAATTCTTATATTAACCAAAATATGAAATGATCTAATCGGGTCTCTGATTGCCCTATCATAGAAGTTCAACAGTGCATTTTACTCGCCATTCCACGCGCTTTAAGTTGCCGCCTAGCCCAGCACGCTATCTGAAATAGGAGCGACGTAAATTGAACAAATGTGATAGAATTTTGCTGAATTCTTAAATTAACCATAATATAAAATGATGTAATCGGGTCTCTGTTCGCCCTACCCAAGAAGTTTAATAGTGCATTTCTCTCGTCATTTCATGCGCTTTGAGATGCCGCATAGCCCAATACGCTATCTGAAATAGGAGCGACGTAAATTGAACAAATGTGATAGAATTTCGATGAATTCATTTATTAACCAAAATATAAAATGATCTAATCGGGTCTCTGATTGCCCTACCCTAGAAGTTTAATAGTGCATTTTACTCGTCATTTCATGCGCTTTGAAATGCCGCTTAGCCCAATAAGCTGTCTGAAATAGGAGCGACGTAAATTCAACAAATGTGATAGAAGTTCCCTGAATACTTATATTAACCTTAATGTAAAATGATCTAATCGGGTCTCTGTTCGCCATGCCCTAGAAGTATAATAGTGCACTTTACTCGCCATTTCATGCGCTCTGAGATGCCGCTTAGCCCAATACGCTATCTGAAATAGGAGCGACGTAAAATGAACAAATGTGATAGGATTTCGCTGAATTCTTAAATTAACCATAATATAAAATGATCTAATCGGGTCTCTATGTGCCCGACCCTAGAAGCTTAATAGTGCATTTTACTCGCCATTTCTTGCGCTTTGAGATGCCGCTTAGCCCAATACGCTATCTGAAATAGGAGCGACGTAAATTGAACAAATGTGATAGAATTTCCCTGAAATGTTATAGTAAACAAAATATAAAATGATCTATTCGGAACTCTGATTGCCCTATCATAGAAGTTTAGTAGTGCATTTTACTCGCCGTTCCACGCGCTTTAAGGTGCCGCCTAGCACAGTACGCTATCTGAAATAGGAGCGACGTTAGTTGAACAAATGTGATAGAATTACGCTGAATTCTTATATTAACCGTAATATAAAATGATCTATTCGGGTCTCTGTTCGCCCTACCCTAGAAGTTTAATAGTGCGTTTCACTCGCCATTCCATGCGCTTTGAGATGCCGCTTAGCCCAATACGCTATCTGAAATAGGAGCGACGTAAATTGAACAAATGTGATAGAATTTCGCTGGATTCTTATATTAACCAAAATATAAAATGATCTAATCGGGTCTCTGAATGCCCTACCCTAGAAGTTTAATAGTGCATTTTACTCGCCATTCCACGCGCTTTAAGTTGCCGCCTAGCCCAGTACGCTATCTGAAATAGGAGCTACGTAAGTTGAACAAATGTCACAGAATTACGCTGAATTCTTATGTTAACCGTAATATAAAATGATCTAATCGGGTCTCTGTTTGCCCTATCATAGAAGTTTAACAGTGCATTTTACTCGCCATTCCACGCGCTTTAAGTTGCCGCCTAGCCCAGCACGCTATCTGAAATAGGAGCTACGTAAGTTGAACAAATGTCACAGAATTACGCTGAATTCTTATATTAACCGTAATATAAAATAATCTAATCGGGTCTCTGATTGCCCTACCCTAGAAGTTTAACAGTGCATTTTACTCACCATTCCACGCGCTTTAAGTTGCCGCCTAGCCCAGTACGCTATCTGAAATAGGAGCTACGTAAGTTGAACAAATGTCACAGAATTACGCTGAATTCTTATATTAACCGTAATATAAAATGATCTAATCGGGTCTCTCTTTGCCTTATCCTAGAAGTTTAATAGTGCATTTTACTCGTCAATTCATGCGCTTTGCGATGCCGCTTAGCCCAATAAGCTATCTGAAATAGGAGCGACGTAAATTGAACAAATGTGATAGAATTTCGCTGATTTCTTATATTAACCAAAATATAAAATGATCTAATCGGGTCTCTGATTGCCCTATCACAGAAGTTTAACAGTGCATTTTACTCGCCATTCCACGCGCTTTAAGTTGCCGCCTAGCCCAGCACGCTATCTGAAATAGGAGCTACGTAAGTTGAACAAATGTCACAGAATTACGCTGAATTCTTATATTAACCGTAATATAAAATGATCTAATCGGGTCTCTGTTTGCCTTATCCTACAAGTTTAATAGTGCATTTTACTCGCCATTTCATGCGCTTTGAGATGCCGCTTAGCCCAGTACGCTATCTGAAATAGGAGCGATGTAAATTGAACAAATGTGATAGAATTTCGATGAATTCATTTATTAACCAAAATATAAAATGATCTAATCGGGTCTCTGATTGCCCTACCCTAGAAGTTTAATAGTGCATTTTACTCGCCATTTCATGCGCTTTGAGATGCCTCTTAGCCCAATACGCTATCTGAAATAGGAGCGACGTAAATTGAACAAATGTGATAGAATTTCGCTGAATTCGTATATTAACCTTAATGTAAAATGATCTAATCGGTTCTTTGTTCGCCCTACCCAAGAAGTTTAATAGTGCATTTCACTCGTCAATTCATGCGCTTTGCGATGCCGCTTAGCCCAATATGCTATCTGATATAGGAGCGACGTAAATTGAACAAATGTGATAGAATTACACTGAATTCTTATATTAACCAAAATATAAAATGATCTAATCGGGTCTCTGATTGCCCTATCATAGAAGATTAATAGTGCATTTTACTCGCCATTCCACGCGCTTTAAGATGCCGCCCAGCCCAGTATGCTATCTGAAATAGGAACGACGTAACTTGAACAAATGTGATAGAATTTTGCTGAATTCTTAAATTAACCATAATATAAAATGTTCTAATCGGGTCTCTGATTGCCCTACCCTAGAAGTTTAATAGTGCATTTTACTCGTCATTTCATGCGCTTTGAGATGCCGCTTAGCCCAATAAGCTGTCTCAAATAGAAGCGACGTAAATTGAACAAATGTGATAGAAGTTCCCTGAATACTTATATTAACCTTAATGTAAAATGATCTAATCGGGTCTCTGTTCGCCCTGCCCTAGAAGTTTAATAGTGCATTTTACTTGCCATTTCATTCGCTTTGAAATGCCGCTTAGCCCAATACGCTATCTGAAATAGGAGCGACGTAAAATGAACAAATGTGACAGGATTTCGCTGAATTCTTAAATTAACCATAATATAAAATGATCTAATCGGGTCTCTATGTGCCCAGCCCTAGAAGCTTAATAGTGCATTTCACTCGTCATTTCATGCGCTTTGAGATGCCGCTTAGCCCAATACGATATCTGAAATAGGAGCGACGTAAATTGAACAAATGTGATAGAATGTCGCTGAATTCTTATATTAACCAAAATATAAAATGATCTAAGCGGGTCTCTGATTGCCCTATCATAGAAGCTTAATAGTGCATTTTACTCCCATTCCACGCGCTTTAAGTTGCCGCCTAGCCCAGTAGGCTATCTGAAATAGGAGCTACGTAAGTTGAACAAATGTGATAGAATTTTGCTGAATTCTTATATTAACCGTAATATAAAATGATCTAATCGGGTCTCTGTTTGCCTTATCCTAGAAGTTTAATAGTGCATTTTACTCGTCATTTCATGCGCTTTGAGATGCCGCTTAGCCCAATAAGCTGTCTGAAATAGGAGCGACGTAAATTGAACAAATGTGATAGAAGTTCCCTGAATACTTATATTAACCTTAATGTAAAATGATCTAGTCGGGTCTCTGTTCGCCCTGCCCTAGAAGTTTAATAGTGCATTTTACTCGCCATTTCATTCGCTTTGAGATGCCGCTTAGCCCAATACGCTATCTGAAATAGGAGCGACGTAAAATGAACAAATGTGATAGGATTTCGCTGAATTCTTAAATTAACCATAATATAAAATGATCTAATCGGGTCTCTATGTGCCCAACCCTAGAAGCTTAATAGTGCATTTTACTCGCCATTTCTTGCGCTTTGAGATGCCGCTTAGCCCAATACGCTATCTGAAATAGGAGCGACGTAAATTGAACAAATGTGATAGAATTTCCCTGAAATGTTATAGTAAACAAAATATAAAATGATCTATTCGGAACTCTGATTGCCCTATCATAGAAGTTTAGTAGTGCATTTTACTCGCCGTTCCACGCGCTTTAAGATGCCGCCTAGCACAGTACGCTATCTGAAATAGGATTGACGTTAGTTGAACAAATGTGATAGAATTACGCTGAATTCTTATATTAACCGTAATATAAAATGATCTATTCGGGTCTCTGTTCGCCCTACCCTAGAAGTTTAATAGTGCATTTCACTCGCCATTCCATGCGCTTTGAGATGCCGCTTAGCCCAATACGCTATCTGAAATAGGAGCGACGTAAATTGAACAAATGTGATAGAATTTCGCTGGATTCTTATATTAACCAAAATATAAAATGATCTAATCGGGTCTCTGAATGCCCTACCCTAGAAGTTTAATAGTGCATTTTACTCGCCATTTCATGCGCTTTGAGATGCCGCTTAGCCCAATACGCTATCTGAAATAGGAGCGACGTAAATTAAACAAATGTGATAGAATTTCGCTGAATTCTTATATTAACCAAAATATAAAATGATCTAATCGGGTCTCTGATTGCCCTATCATAGAAGTTTAACAGTGCATTTTACTCGCAATTCCACGCGCTTTAAGTTGCCGCCTAGCCCAGCACGCTATCTGAAATAGGAGCTACGTAAGTTGAACAAATGTCACAGAATTACGCTAAATTCTTATATTAACCGTAATATAAAATGATCTAATCGGGTCTCTGTTTGCCTTATCCTAGAAGTTTAATAGTGCATTTTACTCGCCATTTCTTGCGCTTTGAGATGCCGCATAGCCCAGTACGCTATCTGAAATAGGAGCGATGTAAATTGAACAAATGTGATAGAATTTCGATGAATTCTTATATTAACCAAAATATAAAATGATCTAATCGGGTCTCTGATTGCCCTACCCTAGAAGTTTAATAGTGCATTTTACTCGCCATTTCATGCGCTTTGAGATGCCGCTTAGCCCAATACGCTATCTGAAATAGGAGCGACGTAAATTGAACAAATGTGATAGAATTTTGCTGAATTCTTAAATTAACCATAATATAAAATGATCTAATCGGGTCTCTGATTGCCCTACCCTAGAAGTTTAATAGTGCATTTTACTCGTCATTTCATGCGCTTTGAGATGCCGCTTAGCCCAATAAGCTGTCTGAAATAGGAGCGACGTAAATTGAACAAATGTGAGAGAAGTTCCCTGAATACTTATACTAACCTTAATGTGAAATGATCTAATCGGGTCTCTGATTGCCCTATCATAGAAGTTTAATAGTGCATTTTACTCGTCATTCCACACGCTTTAAGGTGCCGCCTAGCCCAGTACGCTATCTGAAATAGGAGCGACGTAAGTTGAACAAATGTGATAGAATTTTGCTGAATTCTTAAATTAACCATAATATAAAATGATGTAATCGGGTCTCTGTTCGCCCTACCCAAGAAGTTTAATAGTGCATTTTACTCGTCAATTCATGCGCTTTGCGATGCCGCTTAGCACAATAAGCTATCTGAAATAGGAGCGACGTAAATTGAACAAATGTGATAGAATTTCGCTGAATTCTTATATTAACCAAAATATAAAATGATCTAATCGGGTCTCTGATTGCCCTATCATAGAAGTTTAACAGTGCATTTTACTCGCCATTCCACGCGCTTTAAGTTGCCGCCTAGCCCAGCACGCTATCTGAAATAGGAGCTACGTAAGTTGAACAAATGTCACAGAATTACGCTGAATTCTTTTATCAACCGTAATATAAAATGATCTAATCGGGTCTCTGTTTGCCTTATCCTAGAAGTTTAATAGTGCATTTTGCTCGCCATTTCTTGCGCTTTGAGATGCCGCTTAGCCTAGTACGCTATCTGAAATAGGAGCGACGTAAATTGAACAAATGTGATAGAATTTTGCTGAATTCTTAAATTAACCATAATATAAAATGATCTAATCGGGTCTCTGATTGCCCTACCCTAGAAGTTTAATAGTGCATTTTACTCGCCATTTTATGCGCTTTGAGATGCCGCTTAGCCCAACACGCTATCTGAAATAGGAGCGACGTAAATTGAACAAATGTGATAGAATTTCGCTGAATTCTTAAATTAACCATAATATAAAATGATCTAATGGGGTCTCTGTTTGCCCTACCCTAGAAGTTTAATAGTGCATTTTACTCGCATTTCTTGCGCTTTGAGATGCCGCTTAGCACAAGTCGCTATCTGAAATAGGAGCGATGTAAATTGAACAAATGTGATAGAATTTCGCTGAATTCTTATATTAACCTTAATGTAAAATGATCTAATCGGGTCTTTGTTCGCCCTACCCAAGAAGTTTAATAGTGCATTTTACTCGTCAATTCATGCGCTTTGCGATGCCGCTTAGCCCAGTACGCTATCTGAAATAGGAGCGATGTAAATTGAACAAATGTGATAGAATTTCGATGAATTCTTTTATTAACCGTAATATAAAATGATCTAATCGGGTCTCTGTTTGCCTTATCCTAGAAGTTTAATAGTGCATTTTACTCGCAATTTCTTGCGCTTTCAGATGCCGCTTAGCACAAGTCGCTATCTGAAATAGGAGCGATGTAAATTGAACAAATGTGATAGAATTTCGCTGAATTCTTATATTAACCTTAATGTAAAATGATCTAATCGGGTCTTTGTTCGCCCTACCCAAGAAGTTTAATAGTGCATTTCACTCGCCAATTCATGCGCTTTGCGATGCCGCTTAGCCCAATAAGCTATCTGAAATTGGAGCGAAGTAAATTGAACAAACGTGATAGAATTTCGCTGAATTCTTATATTAACCAAAATATAAAATGATCTAATCGGGTCTCTGATTGCCCTATCATAGAAGTTTAATAGTGCATTTTACTCGCCATTCCACGCGCTTTAAGATGCCGCCTAGCCCAGTACGCTATCTGAAATAGGAGCTACGTAAGTTGAACGAATGTGACAGAATTACGCTGAATTCTTATATTAACCGTAATATAAAATGATCTAATCGGGTTTCTGTTTGCCTTATCCTAGAAGTTTAATAGTGCATTTCACTCGTCATTTCATGCGCTTTGAGATGCCGCTTAGCCCAATAAGCTATCTGAAATAGGAGCGACGTAAATTGAACAAATGTGATAGAATTTCGCTGAATTCTTATATTAACCAAAATATGAAATGATCTAATCGGGTCTCTGATTGCCCTATCATAGAAGTTCAACAGTGCATTTTACTCGCCATTCCACGCGCTTTAAGTTGCCGCCTAGCCCAGCACGCTATCTGAAATAGGAGCGACGTAAATTGAACAAATGTGATAGAATTTTGCTGAATTCTTAAATTAACCATAATATAAAATGATGTAATCGGGTGTCTGTTCGCCCTACCCAAGAAGTTTAATAGTGCATTTCTCTCGTCATTTCATGCGCTTTGAGATGCCGCATAGCCCAATACGCTATCTGAAATAGGAGCGACGTAAATTGAACAAATGTGATAGAATTTCGATGAATTCATTTATTAACCAAAATATAAAATGATCTAATCGGGTCTCTGATTGCCCTACCCTAGAAGTTTAATAGTGCATTTTACTCGTCATTTCATGCGCTTTGAGATGCCGCTTAGCCCAATAAGCTATCTGAAATAGGAGCGACGTAAATTCAACAAATGTGATAGAAGTTCCCTGAATACTTATATTAACCTTAATGTAAAATGATCTAATCGGGTCTCTGTTCGCCATGCCCTAGAAGTATAATAGTGCACTTTACTCGCCATTTCATGCGCTCTGAGATGCCGCTTAGCCCAATACGCTATCTGAAATAGGAGCGACGTAAAATGAACAAATGTGATAGGATTTCGCTGAATTCTTAAATTAACCATAATATAAAATGATCTAATCGGGTCTCTATGTGCCCGACCCTAGAAGCTTAATAGTGCATTTTACTCGCCATTTCTTGCGCTTTGAGATGCCGCTTAGCCCAATACGCTATCTGAAATAGGAGCGACGTAAATTGAACAAATGTGATAGAATTTCCCTGAAATGTTATAGTAAACAAAATATAAAATGATCTATTCGGAACTCTGATTGCCCTATCATAGAAGTTTAGTAGTGCATTTTACTCGCCGTTCCACGCGCTTTAAGATGCCGCCTAGCGCAGTACGCTATCTGAAATAGGAGCGACGTTAGTTGAACAAATGTGATAGAATTTCCCTGAAATGTTATAGTAAACAAAATATAAAATGATCTATTCGGAACTCTGATTGCCCTATCATAGAAGTTTAGTAGTGCATTTTACTCGCCGTTCCACGCGCTTTAAGATGCCGCCTAGCACAGTACGCTATCTGAAATAGGAGCGACGTTAGTTGAACAAATGTGATAGAATTACGCTGAATTCTTATATTAACCGTAATATAAAATGATCTATTCGGGTCTCTGTTCGCCCTACCCTAGAAGTTTAATAGTGCATTTCACTCGCCATTCCATGCGCTTTGAGATGCCGCTTAGCCCAATACGCTATCTGAAATAGGAGCGACGTAAATTGAACAAATGTGATAGAATTTCGCTGGATTCTTATATTAACCAAAATATAAAATGATCTAATCGGGTCTCTGAATGCCCTACCCTAGAAGTTTAATAGTGCATTTTACTCGCCATTTCATGCGCTTTGAGATGCCGCTTAGCCCAATACGCTATCTGAAATAGGAGCGACGTAAATTAAACAAATGTGATAGAATTTCGCTGAATTCTTATATTAACCAAAATATAAAATGATCTAATCGGGTCTCTGATTGCCCTATCATAGAAGTTTAACAGTGCATTTTACTCGCAATTCCACGCGCTTTAAGTTGCCGCCTAGCCCAGCACGCTATCTGAAATAGGAGCTACGTAAGTTAAACAAATGTCACAGAATTACGCTAAATTCTTATATTAACCGTAATATAAAATGATCTAATCGGGTCTCTGTTTGCCTTATCCTAGAAGTTTAATAGTGCATTTTACTCGCCATTTCTTGCGCTTTGAGATGCCGCTTAGCCCAGTACGCTATCTGAAATAGGAGCGACGTAAATTGAACAAATGTGATAGAATTTCGATGAATTCTTTTATTAACCAAAATATAAAATGATCTAATCGGGTCTCTGATTGCCCTACCCTAGAAGTTTAATAGTGCATTTTACTCGCCATTTCATGCGCTTTGAGATGCCGCTTAGCCCAATACGCTATCTGAAATAGGAGCGACGTAAATTGAACAAATGTGATAGAATTTCGCTGAATTCTTATATTAACCTTAATGTAAAATGATCTAATCGGGTCTTTGTTCGCCCTACCCAAGAAGTTTAATAGTGCATTTTACTCGTCATTTCATGCGCTTTGCGATGCCGCTTAGCCCAGTACGCTATCTGAAATAGGAGCGATGTAAATTGAACAAATGTGATAGAATTTCGATGCATTCTTTTATTAACCGTAATATAAAATGATCTAATCGGGTCTCTGTTTGCCTTATCCTAGAAGTTTAATAGTGCATTTTACTCGCAATTTCTTGCGCTTTCAGATGCCGCTTAGCACAAGTCGCTATCTGAAATAGGAGCGATGTAAATTGAACAAATGTGATAGAATTTCGCTGAATTCTTATATTAACCTTAATGTAAAATGATCTAATCGGGTCTTTGTTCGCCCTACCCAAGAAGTTTAATAGTGCATTTCACTCGTCAATTCATGTGCTTTGCGATGCCGCTTAGCCCAATAAGCTATCTGAAATTGGAGCGAAGTAAATTGAACAAACGTGATAGAATTTCGCTGAATTCTTATATTAACCAAAATATAAAATGATCTAATCGGGTCTCTGATTGCCCTATCATAGAAGTTTAATAGTGCATTTTACTCGCCATTCCACGCGCTTTAAGATGCCGCCTAGCCCAGTACGCTATCTGAAATAGGAGCTACGTAAGTTGAACGAATGTGACAGAATTACGCTGATTTCTTATATTAACCGTAATATAAAATGATCTAATCGGGTCTCTGTTTGCCTTATCCTAGAAGTTTAATAGTGCATTTCACTCGTCATTTCATGCGCTTTGAGATGCCGCTTAGCCCAATAAGCTATCTGAAATAGGAGCGACGTAAATTGAACAAATGTGATAGAATTTCGCTGAATTCTTATATTAACCAAAATATGAAATGATCTAATCGGGTCTCTGATTGCCCTATCATAGAAGTTCAACAGTGCATTTTACTCGCCATTCCACGCGCTTTAAGTTGCCGCCTAGCCCAGCACGCTATCTGAAATAGGAGCGACGTAAATTGAACAAATGTGATAGAATTTTGCTGAATTCTTAAATTAACCATAATATAAAATGATGTAATCGGGTCTCTGTTCGCCCTACCCAAGAAGTTTAATAGTGCATTTCTCTCGTCATTTCATGCGCTTTGAGATGCCGCATAGCCCAATACGCTATCTGAAATAGGAGCGACGTAAATTGAACAAATGTGATAGAATTTCGATGAATTCATTTATTAACCAAAATATAAAATGATCTAATCGGGTCTCTGATTGCCCTACCCTAGAAGTTTAATAGTGCATTTTACTCGTCATTTCATGCGCTTTGAAATGCCGCTTAGCCCAATAAGCTGTCTGAAATAGGAGCGACGTAAATTCAACAAATGTGATAGAAGTTCCCTGAATACTTATATTAACCTTAATGTAAAATGATCTAATCGGGTCTCTGTTCGCCATGCCCTAGAAGTATAATAGTGCACTTTACTCGCCATTTCATGCGCTCTGAGATGCCGCTTAGCCCAATACGCTATCTGAAATAGGAGCGACGTAAAATGAACAAATGTGATAGGATTTCGCTGAATTCTTAAATTAACCATAATATAAAATGATCTAATCGGGTCTCTATGTGCCCGACCCTAGAAGCTTAATAGTGCATTTTACTCGCCATTTCTTGCGCTTTGAGATGCCGCTTAGCCCAATACGCTATCTGAAGTAGGAGCGACGTAAATTGAACAAATGTGATAGAATTTCCCTGAAATGTTATAGTAAACAAAATATAAAATGATCTATTCGGAACTCTGATTGCCCTATCATAGAAGTTTAGTAGTGCATTTTACTCGCCGTTCCACGCGCTTTAAGATGCCGCCTAGCACAGTACGCTATCTGAAATAGGAGCGACGTTAGTTGAACAAATGTGATAGAATTACGCTGAATTCTTATATTAACCGTAATATAAAATGATCTATTCGGGTCTCTGTTCGCCCTACCCTAGAAGTTTAATAGTGCATTTCACTCGCCATTCCATGCGCTTTGAGATGCCGCTTAGCCCAATACGCTATCTGAAATAGGAGCGACGTAAATTGAACAAATGTGATAGAATTTCGCTGAATTCTTATATTAACCAAAATATAAAATGATCTAATCGGGTCTCTGAATGCCCTACCCTAGAAGTTTAATAGTGCATTTTACTCGCCATTTCATGCGCTTTGAGATGCCGCTTAGCCCAATACGCTATCTGAAATAGGAGCGACGTAAATTAAACAAATGTGATAGAATTTCGCTGAATTCTTATATTAACCAAAATATAAAATGATCTAATCGGGTCTCTGATTGCCCTATCATAGAAGTTTAACAGTGCATTTTACTCGCAATTCCACGCGCTTTAAGTTGCCGCCTAGCCCAGCACGCTATCTGAAATAGGAGCTACGTAAGTTGAACAAATGTCACAGAATTACGCTAAATTCTTATATTAACCGTAATATAAAATGATCTAATCGGGTCTCTGTTTGCCTTATCCTAGAAGTTTAATAGTGCATTTTACTCGCCATTTCTTGCGCTTTGAGATGCCGCTTAGCCCAGTACGCTATCTGAAATAGGAGCGATGTAAATTGAACAAATGTGATAGAATTTCGATGAATTCTTTTATTAACCAAAATATAAAATGATCTAATCGGGTCTCTGATTGCCCTACCCTAGAAGTTTAATAGTGCATTTTACTCGCCATTTCATGCGCTTTGAGATGCCGCTTAGCCCAATACGCTATCTGAAATAGGAGCGACGTAAATTGAACAAATGTGATAGAATTTCGCTGAATTCTTATATTAACCTTAATGTAAAATGATCTAATCGGGTCTTTGTTCGCCCTACCCAAGAAGTTTAATAGTGCATTTTACTCGTCAATTCATGCGCTTTGCGATGCCGCTTAGCCCAGTACGCTATCTGAAATAGGAGCGATGTAAATTGAACAAATGTGATAGAATTTCGATGAATTCTTTTATTAACCGTAATATAAAATGATCTAATCGGGTCTCTGTTTGCCTTATCCTAGAAGTTTAATAGTGCATTTTACTCGCAATTTCTTGCGCTTTCAGATGCCGCTTAGCACAAGTCGCTATCTGAAATAGGAGCGATGTAAATTGAACAAATGTGATAGAATTTCGCTGAATTCTTATATTAACCTTAATGTAAAATGATCTAATCGGGTCTTTGTTCGCCCTACCCAAGAAGTTTAATAGTGCATTTCACTCGTCAATTCATGCGCTTTGCGATGCCGCTTAGCCCAATAAGCTATCTGAAATTGGAGCGAAGTAAATTGAACAAACGTGATAGAATTTCGCTGAATTCTTATATTAACCAAAATATAAAATGATCTAATCGGGTCTCTGATTGCCCTATCATAGAAGTTTAATAGTGCATTTTACTCGCCATTCCACGCGCTTTAAGATGCCGCCTAGCCCAGTACGCTATCTGAAATAGGAGCTACGTAAGTTGAACGAATGTGACAGAATTACGCTGATTTCTTATATTAACCGTAATATAAAATGATCTAATCGGGTCTCTGTTTGCCTTATCCTAGAAGTTTAATAGTGCATTTCACTCGTCATTTCATGCGCTTTGAGATGCCGCTTAGCCCAATAAGCTATCTGAAATACGAGCGACGTAAATTGAACAAATGTGATAGAATTTCGCTGAATTCTTATATTAACCAAAATATGAAATGATCTAATCGGGTCTCTGATTGCCCTATCATAGAAGTTCAACAGTGCATTTTACTCGCCATTCCACGCGCTTTAAGTTGCCGCCTAGCCCAGCACGCTATCTGAAATAGGAGCGACGTAAATTGAACAAATGTGATAGAATTTTGCTGAATTCTTAAATTAACCATAATATAAAATGATGTAATCGGGTCTCTGTTCGCCCTACACAAGAAGTTTAATAGTGCATTTCTCTCGTCATTTCATGCGCTTTGAGATGCCGCATAGCCCAATACGCTATCTGAAATAGGAGCGACGTAAATTGAACAAATGTGATAGAATTTCGATGAATTCATTTATTAACCAAAATATAAAATGATCTAATCGGGTCTCTGATTGCCCTACCCTAGAAGTTTAATAGTGCATTTTACTCGTCATTTCATGCGCTTTGAAATGCCGCTTAGCCCAATAAGCTGTCTGAAATAGGAGCGACGTAAATTCAACAAATGTGATAGAAGTTCCCTGAATACCTATATTAACCTTAATGTAAAATGATCTAATCGGGTCTCTGTTCGCCATGCCCTAGAAGTATAATAGTGCACTTTACTCGCCATTTCATGCGCTCTGAGATGCCGCTTAGCCCAATACGCTATCTGAAATAGGAGCGACGTAAAATGAACAAATGTGATAGGATTTCGCTGAATTCTTAAATTAACCATAATATAAAATGATCTAATCGGGTCTCTATGTGCCCGACCCTAGAAGCTTAATAGTGCATTTTACTCGCCATTTCTTGCGCTTTGAGATGCCGCTTAGCCCAATACGCTATCTGAAATAGGAGCGACGTAAATTGAACAAATGTGATAGAATTTCCCTGAAATGTTATAGTAAACAAAATATAAAATGATCTATTCGGAACTCTGATTGCCCTATCATAGAAGTTTAGTAGTGCATTTTACTCGCCGTTCCACGCGCTTTAAGATGCCGCCTAGCACAGTACGCTATCTGAAATAGGAGCGACGTTAGTTGAACAAATGTGATAGAATTACGCTGAGTTCTTATATTAACCGTAATATAAAATGATCTATTCGGGTCTCTGTTCGCCCTACCCTAGAAGTTTAATAGTGCATTTCACTCGCCATTCCATGCGCTTTGAGATGCCGCTTAGCCCAATACGCTATCTGAAATAGGAGCGACGTAAATTGAACAAATGTGATAGAATTTCGCTGGATTCTTATATTAACCAAAATATAAAATGATCTAATCGGGTCTCTGAATGCCCTACCCTAGAAGTTTAATAGTGCATTTTACTCGCCATTTCATGCGCTTTGAGATGCCGCTTAGCCCAATACGCTATCTGAAATAGGAGCGACGTAAATTAAACAAATGTGATAGAATTTCGCTGAATTCTTATATTAACCAAAATATAAAATGATCTAATCGGGTCTCTGATTGCCCTATCATAGAATTTTAACAGTGCATTTTACTCGCAATTCCACGCGCTTTAAGTTGCCGCCTAGCCCAGCACGCTATCTGAAATAGGAGCTACGTAAGTTGAACAAATGTCACAGAATTACGCTAAATTCTTATATTAACCGTAATATAAAATGATCTAATCGGGTCTCTGTTTGCCTTATCCTAGAAGTTTAATAGTGCATTTTACTCGCCATTTCTTGCGCTTTGAGATGCCGCTTAGCCCAGTACGCTATCTGAAATAGGAGCGATGTAAATTGAACAAATGTGATAGAATTTCGATGAATACTTTTATTAACCAAAATATAAAATGATCTAATCGGGTCTCTGATTGCCCTACCCTAGAAGTTTAATAGTGCATTTTACTCGCCATTTCATGCGCTTTGAGATGCCGCTTAGCCCAATACGCTATCTGAAATAGGAGCGACGTAAATTGAACAAATGTGATAGAATTTCGCTGAATTCTTATATTAACCAAAATATAAAATGATCTAATCGGGTCTCTGATTGCCCTACCCTAGAAGTTTAATAGTGCATTTTACTCGCCATTTCATGCGCTTTGAGATGCCGCTTAGCCCAATACGCTATCTGAAATAGGAGCGACGTAAATTAAACAAATGTGATAGAATTTCGCTGAATTCTTATATTAACCAAAATATAAAATGATCTAATCGGGTCTCCGATTGCCCTATCATAGAAGTTTAATAGTGCATTTTACTCGCCATTCCTCGCGCTTTAAGATGCCGCCTATCCGGGTACGCTATCTGAAATAGGAGCGACGTAAATTGAACAAATGTGATAGAATTTTTCTGAATTCTTAAATTAACCATAATATGAAATGACCTAATCGGGTCTCTGATTGCCCTAACCTAGAAGTTTAATAGTGCATTTTACTCGGCATTTCTTGCGCTTTGAGATGCCGCTTAGCCCAATACGCTATCTGAAATATCAGCGACGTAAATTGAACAAATGTGAGAGAATTTCGCTGAATTCTTAAATTAACCATAATATAAAATGATCTAGTGGGGTCTCTGTTTGTCCTACCCTAGAAGTTTAATAGTGCATTTTACTCGCCATTTCTTGCGCTTTGAGATGCCGCTTAGCACAAGTCGCTATCTGAAATAGGAGCGATGTAAATTGAACAAATGTGATAGAATTTCGCTGAATTCTTATATTAGCCTTAATGTAAAATGATCTAATCGGGTCTTTGTTCGCCCTACCCAAGAAGTTTAATAGTGCATTTCACTCGTCATTTCATGCGCTTTGCGATGCCGCTTAGCCCAATAAGCTATCTGAAATTGGAGCGACGTATATTGAACAAATGTGACAGAATTTCGCTGAATTCTTATATTAATCAAAATATAAAATGATCTAATCGGGTCTCTGATTGCCCTATCATAGAAGTTTAATAGTACATTTTACTCGCCATTCCACGCGCTTTAAGATGCCGCCTAGCCCAGTACGCTATCTGAAATAGGATCTACGTAAGTTGAACGAATGTGACAGAATTACGCTGATTTCTTATATTAACCGTAATATAAAATGATCTAATCGGATCTCTGTTTGCCTTATCCTAGAAGTTTAATAGTGCATTTAACTCGCCATTTCATGCGCTTTGAGATGCCTCTTAGCCCAATACGCTATCTGAAATAGGAGCGACGTAAATTGAACAAATGTGATAGAATTTCGCTGAATTCTTATATTAACCAAAATATAAAATGATCTAATCCGGTCTCTGTTTGCCCTACCCTAGAAGTTGAATAGTGCATTGTACGAGCCATTTCTTGCGCTTTGAGATGCAACTTAGGCCGATACGCTATCTGAAATAGGAGCGACGTAAATTGAACAAATGTCACAGAATTACGCTGAATTCTTATATTAACCGTAATATACAATGATCTAATCGGGTCTCTGTTTGCCTTATCCTAGAAGTTTAATAGTGCATTTTACTCGCCATTTCATGCGCTTTGAGATGCCGCTTAGCCCAGTACGCTATCTGAAATAGGAGCGATGTAAATTGAACAAATGTGATAGAATTTCGATGAATTCTTATATTAACCGTAATATAAAATGATCTAATCGGGTCTCTGTTTGCCTTATCCTAGAAGTTTAATAGTGCATTTTACTCGCAATTTCTTGCGCTTTCAGATGCCGCTTAGCACAAGTCGCTATCTGAAATAGGAGCGATGTAAATTGAACAAATGTGATAGAATTTCGCTGAATTCTTATATTAGCCTTAATGTAAAATGATCTAATCGGGTCTTTGTTCGCCCTACCCTAGAAGTTTAATAGTGCATTTCACTCGTCATTTCATGCGCTTTGCGATGCCGCTTAGCCCAATAAGCTATCTGAAATTGGAGCGACGTATATTGAACAAATGTGACAGAATTTCGCTGAATTCTTATATTAATCAAAATATAAAATGATCTAATCGGGTCTCTGATTGCCCTATCATAGAAGTTTAATAGTACATTTTACTCGCCATTCCACGCGCTTTAAGATGCCGCCTAGCCCAGTACGCTATCTGAAATAGGATCTACGTAAGTTGAACGAATGTGACAGAATTACGCTGATTTCTTATATTAACCGTAATATAAAATGATCTAATCGGGTCTCTGTTTGCCTTATCCTAGAAGTTTAATAGTGCATTTAACTCGCCATTTCATGCGCTTTGAGATGCCTCTTAGCCCAATACGCTATCTGAAATAGGAGCGACGTAAATTGAACAAATGTGATAGAATTTCGCTGAATTCTTATATTAACCAAAATATAAAATGATCTAATCCGGTCTCTGTTTGCCCTACCCTAGAAGTTGAATAGTGCATTGTACGAGCCATTTCTTGCGCTTTGAGATGCAGCTTAGGCCGATACGCTATCTGAAATAGGAGCGACGTAAATTGAACAAATGTCACAGAATTACGCTGAATTCTTATATTAACCGTAATATACAATGATCTAATCGGGTCTCTGTTTGCCTTATCCTAGAAGTTTAATAGTGCATTTTACTCGCCATTTCATGCGCTTTGAGATGCCGCTTAGCCCAGTACGCTATCTGAAATAGGAGCGATGTAAATTGAACAAATGTGATAGAATTTCGATAAATTCATTTATTAACCAAAATATAAAATGATCTAATCGGGTCTCTGATTGCCCTACCCTAGAACTTTAATAGTGCATTTTACTCGCCATTTCATGCGCTTTGAGATGCCGCTTAGCCCAATACGCTATCTGAAATAGGAGCGACGTAAATTGAACAAATGTGATAGAATTTCGCTGAATTCTTAAATTAACCATAATATAAAATGATCTAATGGGGTCTCTGTTTGCCCTACCCTAGAAGTTTAATAGTGCATTTTACTCGCCATTTCTTGCGCTTTGAGATGCCTCTTAGCCCAATACGCTATCTGAAATAGGAGCGACGTAAATTGAACAAATGTGATAGAATTTCGCTGAATTCTTATATTAACCAAAATATAAAATGATCTAATCCGGTCTCTGTTTGCCCTACCCTAGAAGTTTAATAGTGCACTTTACGAGCCATTTCTTGCGCTTTGAGATGCAGCTTAGCCCAATACGCTATCTGAAATAGGAGCGACGTAAATTGAACAAATGTGATAGAATTTCGCTGAATTCTTAAATTAACCATAATATGAAATGACCTAATCGGGTCTCTGTTCGCCCTACCCAAGAAGTTTAATAGTGCATTTCTCTCGTCATTTCATACGCTTTGAGATGCCGCTTAGCCCAATACGCTATCTGAAATAGGAGCGACGTAAATTGAACAAATGTGATAGAATTTCGCTGAATTCTTATATTAACCAAAATATAAAATGATCTAATCGGGTCTCTGATTGCCCTATCATAGAAGTTTAACAGTGCATTTTACTCGCCATTCCACGCGCTTTAAGTTGCCGCCTAGCCCAGCACGCTATCTGAAATAGGAGCTACGTAAGTTGAACAAATGTCACAGAATTACGCTGAATTCTTTTATCAACCGTAATATAAAATGATCTAATCGGGTCTCTGTTTGCCTTATCCTAGAAGTTTAATAGTGCATTTTGCTCGCCATTTCTTGCGCTTTGAAATGCCGCTTAGCCCAATACGCTATCTGAAATAGGAGCGATGTAAAATGAACAAATGTGACAGGAATTCGCTGAATTCTTAAATTAACCATAATATAAAATGATCTAATCGGGTCTCTATGTGCCCAGCCCTAGAACCTTAATAGTGCATTTCACTCGTCATTTCATGCGCTTTGAGATGCCGCTTAGCCCAATACGCTATCTGAAATAGGAGCGACGTAAATTGAACAAATGTGATAGAATTTCGCTGAATTCTTATATTAACCAAAATATAAAATGATCTAATCGGGTCTCTGACTGCCCTATCATAGAAGCTTAATAGTGCATTTTACTCCCATTCCACGCGCTTTAAGTTGCCGCCTAGCCCAGCACGCTATCTGAAATAGGAGCTACGTAAGTTGAACAAATGTCACAGAATTACGCTGAATTCTTATATTAACCGTAATATAAAATGATCTAATCGGGTCTCTGATTGCCCTACCCTAGAAGTTTAATAGTGCATTTTACTCGCCATTTCATGCGCTTTGAGATGCCGCTTAGCCCAATACGCTATCTGCAATAGGAGCGACGTAAATTAAACAAATGTGATAGAACTTCGCTGAATTCTTATATTAACCATAACATAAAATGATCTAATCGGGTCTCTGATTGCCCTACCCTAGAAGTTTAATAGTGCATTTCACTCGTCAATTCATGCGCTTTGCGATGCCGCTTAGCCCAATATGCTATCTGATATAGGAGCGACGTAAATTGAACAAATGTGATAGAATTACACTGAATTCTTATATTAACCAAAATATAAAATGATCTAATCGGGTCTCTGATTGCCCTATCATAGAAGATTAATAGTGCATTTTACTCGCCATTCCACGCGCTTTAAGATGCCGCCCAGCCCAGTATGCTATCTGAAATAGGAATGACGTAACTTGAACAAATGTGATAGAATTTTGCTGAATTCTTAAATTAACCATAATATAAAATGTTCTAATCGGGTCTCTGATTGCCCTACCCTAGAAGTTTAATAGTGCATTTTACTCGTCATTTCATGCGCTTTGAGATGCCGCTTAGCCCAATAAGCTGTCTGAAATAGAAGCGACGTAAATTGAACAAATGTGATAGAAGTTCCCTGAATACTTATATTAACCTTAATGTAAAATGATCTAATCGGGTCTCTGTTCGCCCTGCCCTAGAAGTTTAATAGTGCATTTTACTTGCCATTTCATTCGCTTTGAAATGCCGCTTAGCCCAATACGCTATCTGAAATAGGAGCGACGTAAAATGAACAAATGTGACAGGATTTCGCTGAATTCTTAAATTAACCATAATATAAAATGATCTAATCGGGTCACTATGTGCCCAGCCCTAGAAGCTTAATAGTGCATTTCACTCGTCATTTCATGCGCTTTGAGATGCCGCTTAGCCCAATACGATATCTGAAATAGGAGCGACGTAAATTGAACAAATGTGATAGAATTTCGCTGAATTCTTATATTAACCAAAATATAAAATGATCTAAGCGGGTCTCTGATTGCCCTATCATAGAAGCTTAATAGTGCATTTTACTCCCATTCCACGCGCTTTAAGTTGCCGCCTAGCCCAGTACGCTATCTGAAATAGGAGCTACGTAAGTTGAACAAATGTGATAGAATTTTGCTGAATTCTTATATTAACCGTAATATAAAATGATCTAATCGGGTCTCTGTTTGCCTTATCCTAGAAGTTTAATAGTGCATTTTACTCGTCATTTCATGCGCTTTGAGATGCCGCTTAGCCCAATTAGCTGTCTGAAATAGGAGCGACGTAAATTGAACAAATGTGATAGAAGTTCCCTGAATACTTATATTAACCTTAATGTAAAATGATCTAGTCGGGTCTCTGTTCGCCCTGCCCTAGAAGTTTAATAGTGCATTTTACTCGCCATTTCATGCGCTTTGAGATGCCGCTTAGCCCAATACGCTATCTGAAATAGGAGCGACGTAAAATGAACAAATGTGATAGGATTTCGCTGAATTCTTAAATTAACCATAATATAAAATGATCTAATCGGGTCTCTATGTGCCCAACCCTAGAAGCTTAATAGTGCATTTTACTCGCCATTTCTTGCGCTTTGAGATGCCGCTTAGCCCAATACGCTATCTGAAATAGGAGCGACGTAAATTGAACAAATGTGATAGAATTTCCCTGAAATGTTATAGTAAACAAAATATAAAATGATCTATTCGGAACTCTGATTGCCCTATCATAGAAGTTTAGTAGTGCATTTTACTCGCCGTTCCACGCGCTTTAAGATGCCGCCTAGCGCAGTACGCTATCTGAAATAGGAGCGACGTTAGTTGAACAAATGTGATAGAATTTCGCTGAATTCTTATATTAACCAAAATATAAAATGATCTAATCGGGTCTCTGATAGCCCTACCATAGAAGTGTAATAGTGCATTTTACTCGCCATTCCACGCGCTTTAAGATGCCGCCTAGCCCAGTATGCTATCTGAAATAGGAGCGACGTAGGTTGAACAAATGTGATAGAATTACGCTGAATTCTTATATTAACCGTAATATAAAATGATCTAATCGGGTCTCTGTTTGCCTCATCCTAGAAGTTTAATAGTGCATTTTACTCGCCATTTCATGGGCATTGAGATGCCGCTTAGCCCAATACGCCATCTGAAATAAGAGCGACATAAATTGAACAAATGTGATAGAATTTCCCTGAAATGTTATAGTAAACAAAATATAAAATGATCTATTCGGAACTCTGATTGCCCTATCATAGAAGTTTAGTAGTGCATTTTACTCGCCGTTCCACGCGCTTTAAGATGCCGCCTAGCCCAGTACACTATCTGAAATAGGAGCGACGTAAATTGAAAAAATGTGATAGAATTTCGCTGAATTCTTATATTAACCAAAATATAAAATGATCTAATGGGGTCTCTGTTTGCCCTACCGTAGAAGTTTAATAGTGCATTTTACTCGCCCTTTCGTGCGCTTTGAGATGCCGCTTAGCCCAATACGCTATCTGAAATAGGAGCGACGTAAATTGAACAAATGTGATAGAATTTCGCTGAATTCTTATCTTAACCTTCATGTGAAATGATCTAATCGGGTCTCTGATTGCCCTACCCTAGAAGTTTAATAGTGCATTTTACTCGCCCTTTCGTGCGGTTTGAGATGCCGCTTAGCCCAATTCGCTATCTGAAATAGGAGCGACGTAAATTGAACAAATGTGATAGAATTTCGCTGAATTCTTATATTAACCGTAATATAAAATTATCTAATCGGGTCTCTGTTTGCCTTACCCTAGAAGTTTAATAGTGCATTTTACTCGCCATTTCATGCGCTTTGAGATGCCGCTTAGCCCAATATGCTATCTGATATAGGAGCGACGTAAATTGAACAAATGTGATAGAATTACGCTGAATTCTTATATTAACCAAAATATAAAATGATCTAATCGGGTCTCTGATTGCCCTATCATAGAAGATTAATAGTGCATTTTACTCGCCATTCCACGCGCTTTAAGATGCCGCCTAGCCCAGTATGCTATCTGAAATAGGAACGACGTAAATTGAACAAATGTGATAGAATTTTGCTGAATTCTTAAATTAACTATAATATAAAATGATCTAATCGGGTCTCTGATTGCCCTACCCTAGAAGTTTAATAGTGCATTTTACTCGTCATTTCATGCGCTTTGAGATGCCGCTTAGCCCAATACGCTATCTGAAATAGGAGCGACGTAAATTGAACAAGTGTGATAGAATTTCGCTGAATTCTTATATTAACCAAAATATAAAATGATCTTATCGGGTCTCTGATTGCCCTACCCTAGAAGTTTAATAGTGCATTTTACTCGCCCTTTCGTGCGCTTTGATATGCCGCTTAGCCTAATACGCTATCTGAAATAAGAGCGACGTAAATTGAACAAATGTGATAGAATTTCGCTGAATTCTTATATTAACCAAAATATAAAATGATCTAAGCGGGTCTCTGATTGCCCTATCATAGAAGCTTAATAGTGCATTTTACTCCCATTCCACGCGCTTTAAGTTGCCGCCTAGCCCAGTACGCTATCTGAAACAGGAGCTACGTAAGTTGAACAAATGTCACAGAATTACGCTGAATTCTTATATTAACCGTAATATAAAATGATCTAATCGGGTCTCTGTTTGCCTTATCCTAGAAGTTTAATAGTGCATTTTACTCGTCAATTCATGCGCTTTGCGATGCCGCTTAGCCCAATAAGCTATCTGAAATAGGAGCGACGTAAATTGAGCAAATGTGATAGAATTTCGCTGAATTGATAAATTAACCATAATATAAAATGATCTAATCGGGTCTCTGTTTGCCCTACCCTAGAAGTTTAATAGTGCATTTTACTCGCCATTCCGCGCGCTTTACGATGCCGCTTAGCCCAATACGCTATCTGAAATAGGAGCGACGTAAATTGAACAAATGTGATAGAATTTCGCTGAATTCTTATATTAACAGTAATATAAAATGATCTAATCGGGTCTCTGTTTGCCTTACCCTAGAAGTTTAATAGTGCATATTACTCGCCATTTCATGCGCTTTGAGGTGCCGCTTAGCCCAATATGCTATCTGATATAGGAGCGAAGTAAATTGAACAAATGTGATAGAATTTGCCTGAATTCTTATATTAACCTTAATTTAAAATGATCTATTCGGGTCTTTGTTCGCCCAACCCTAGAAGTTTAATAGTGCATTTTACGCGCCATCTCATGCGCTTTGAGATGCCGCTTAGCCCAATACGCTATGTGAAATAGGAGCGACGTAAATTGAACGAATGTGACAGAATTTCGCTGAATTCTTATATTAACCAAAATATAAAATGATCTAATCGGGTCTCTGATAGCCCTACCATAGAAGTGTAATAGTGCATTTTACTCGCCATTCCACGCGCTTTAAGATGCCGCCTAGCCCAGTATGCTATCTCAAATAGGAGCGACGTAGGTTGAACAAATGTGATAGAATTACGCTGAATTCTTATATTAACCGTAATATAAAATGATCTAATCGGGTCTCTGTTTGCCTTATCCTAGAAGTTTAATAGTGCATTTTACTCGCCATTTCATGGGCATTGAGATGCCGCTTAGCCCAATACGCCATCTGAAATAAGAGCGACATAAATTGAACAAATGTGATAGAATTTCCCTGAAATGTTATAGTAAACAAAATATAAAATGATCTATTCGGAACTCTGATTGCCCTATCATAGAAGTTTAGTAGTGCATTTTACTCGCCGTTCCACGCGCTTTAAGATGCCGCCTAGCGCAGTACGCTATCTGAAATAGGAGCGACGTTAGTTGAACAAATGTGATAGAATTACGCTGAATTCTTATATTAACCGTAATATAAAATGATCTATTCGGGTCTCTGTTCGCCCTACCCTAGAAGCTTAATAGTGCATTTCACTCGCCATTCCAGGCGCTTTGAGATGCCGCTTAGCCCAATACGCTATCTGAAATAGGAGCGACGTAAATTGAACAAATGTGATAGAATTTCCCTGAAATCTTATATTAAACAATACATAAAATGATCTAAACGGGACTCTGATTGCCCTATCATAGAAGTTTAGTAGTGCATTTTACTCGCCCTTCCACGCGCTTTAAGATGCCGCCTAGCCCAGTACACTATCTGAAATAGGAGCGACGTAAATTGAACAAATGTGATAGAATTTCGCTGAATTCTTATATTAACCAAAATATAAAATGATCTAATCGGGTCTCTGATTGCCCTATCATAGAAGTTTAATAGTGCATTTCACTCGCCATTCCACGCGCTTTAAGTTGCCGCCTAGCCCAGTACGCTATCCGAAATAGGAGCTACGTAAGTTGAACAAATGTCACAGAATTACGCTGAATTCTTATATTAGCCGTAATATAAAATGATCTAATCGGGTTTCTGTTTGCCTTATCCTAGAAGTTTAATAGTGCATTTTACTCGCCATTTCTTGCGCTTTGAGATGGCGCTTAGCACAAGTCGCTTTCTGAAATAGGAGCGATGTAAATTGAACAAATGTGATAGAATTTCGCTGAATTCTTATATTAACCTTAATGTAAAATGATCTAATCGGGTCTTTGTTCGCCCTACCCTAGAAGTTTAATAGTGCACCTCACTCGTCATTTCATGCGCTTTGAGATGCCGCTTAGCCCAATAAGCTATCTGAAATAGGAGCGACGTAAATTGAACAAATGTGATAGAATTTCGCTGAATTCTTATATTAACCAAAATATGAAATGATCTAATCGGGTCTCTGATTGCCCTATCATAGAAGTTTAATAGTGCATTTTACTCGCCATTCCACGCGCTTTAAGTTGCCGCCTAGCCCAGTACGCTATCTGAAATAGGAGCGACGTAAATTGAACAAATGTGATAGAATTTCGCTGAATTCTTATATTAACCGTAATATAAAATGATCTAATCGGGTCTCTGTTTGCCTTACCCTAGAAGTTTAATAGTGCATATTACTCGCCATTTCATGCGCTTTGAGGTGCCGCTTAGCCCAATATGCTATCTGATATAGGAGCGACGTAAATTGAACAAATGTGATAGAGTTTCGCTGAATTCTTAAATTAACCATAATATAAAATGATCTTATCGGGTCTCTGTTTGCCCTACCCTAGAAGTTTAATAGTGCATTTTACTCGCCATTTCTTGCGGTTTGAGATGCCGCTTAGCCCAATACGCTATCTGAAATATCAGCGACGTAAATTGAACAAATGTGATAGAATTTCCCTGAATTCTTATATTAACCTTAATGTAAAATGATCTAATCGGTTCTCTGTTCGCCCTACCCTAGAAGTTTAATAGTGCATTTTACTCGACATTTCATGCGCTTTGAGATGCCTCTCAGCCCAATTCGCTATCTGAAATACGAGCGACGTAAATTGAACAAGTGTGATAGAATTTCGTTGAATTCTTAAATTAACCATAATATAAAATGATCTAATCGGGTCTCTGTTTGCAATACCCTAGATGTTTGATAGAGCATTTTGCTCGCCATTTAATGCGCTTTGAGATGCCGCTTAGCCCAATACGCTATCTGAAATAGGAGCGACGTAAATTGAACAAATGTGATAGAATTTCCCTGAATTCTTATATTAACCTTAATGTAAAATGATCTAATCGGGTCTCTGTTTGCCCTAGTCTAGAAGTTTAATAGTGCATTGTATTCGACATTTCATGCGCTTTGAGATGCCGCTTAGCCCAGTACGCTATCTGAAATAGGAGCGACGTAAATTGAACAAATGTGATAGAATTTCCCTGAAATCTTATATTAACCAAAATATAAAATGATCTAATGGGGTCTCTGTTTGCCCTACCCTGGAAGTTTAATAGTGCATTTTACTCGCCCTTTCGTGCGCTTTGAGATGCCGCTTAGCCCAATACGCTATCTGAAATAGGAGCGACGTAAATTGAACAAATGTGATAGAATGTCGCTGAATTCTTATCTTAACCTTCATGTAAAATGATCTAATCGGGTCTCTTATTGCCCTACCCTAGAAGTTTAATAGTGCATTTTACTCGCCCTTTCGTGCGGTTTGAGATGCCGCTTAGCCGAATTCGCTATCAGAAATAGGAGCGACGTAAATTGAACAAATGTGATAGAATTTCGCTGCATTCTTATATTAACCGTAATATACAATCATCTAATCGGGTCTCTGTTTGCCTTACCCTAGAAGTTTAATAGTGCATTTTACTCGCCATTTCATGCGCTTTGAGATGCCGCTTAGCCCAATATGCTATCTGAAATAGGAGCGACGTAAATTGAACAAGTGTGATAGAATTTCGCTGAATTCTTATATTAACCAAAATATAAAATGATCTAATCGGGTCTCTTATTGCCCTATCATAGTAGTTTCATAGTGCATTTTACTCCCATTCCACGCGCTTTAAGTTGCCGCCTAGCCCAGTACGCTATCTGAAATAGGAGCTACGTAAGTTGAACAAATGTCACAGAATTACGCTGAATTCTTATATTAACCGTAATATAAAATGATCTCACCGGGTCTCTGTTTGAATTATCCTAGAAGTTTGACAGTGCATTTCACTCGCCATTTCATGCGCTTTGAGATGCCGCTTAGCCCAATACGCTATCTGAAATAGGAGCGACGTAAATTGTACAAATGTGATAGAATTTCGCTGAATTCTTATATTAACCAAAATATAGAATGATCTAATCGGGTCTCTGAGTGCCCTATCACAGAAGTTTAATAGTGCATTTCACTCGCCATTCCACGCGCTTTAAGTTGCCGCCTAGCCCAGCACGCTATCCGAAATAGGAGCTACGTAAGTTGAACAAATGTCACAGAATTACGCTGAATTCTTATATTAACCGTAATATAAAATGATCTAATCGGGTTTCTGTTTGCCTTATCCTAGAAGTTTAATAGTGCATTTTACTCGCCATTTCTTGCGCTTTGAGATGACGCTTAGCACAAGTCGCTTTCTGAAATAGGAGCTACGTAAGTTGAACAAATGTCACAGAATTACGCTAAATTCTTATATTAACCGTAATATAAAATGATCTAATCGGGTCTCTGTTTGCCTTATCCTAGAAGTTTAATAGTGCATTTTACTCGCCATTTCTTGCGCTTTGAGATGCCGCATAGCCCAGTACGCTATCTGAAATAGGAGCGATGTAAATTGAACAAATGTGATAGAATTTCGATGAATTCTTTTATTAACCAAAATATAAAATGATCTAATCGGGTCTCTGATTGCCCTACCCTAGAAGTTTAATAGTGCATTTTACTCGCCATTTCATGCGCTTTGAGATGCCGCTTAGCCCAATACGCTATCTGAAATAGGAGCGACGTAAATTGAACAAATGTGATAGAATTTTGCTGAATTCTTAAATTAACCATAATATAAAATGATCTAATCGGGTCTCTGATTGCCCTACCCTAGAAGTTTAATAGTGCATTTTACTCGTCATTTCATGCGCTTTGAGATGCCGCTTAGCCCAATAAGCTGTCTGAAATAGGAGCGACGTAAATTGAACAAATGTGAGAGAAGTTCCCTGAATACTTATACTAACCTTAATGTGAAATGATCTAATCGGTTCTCTGATTGCCCTATCATAGAAGTTTAATAGTGCATTTTACTCGTCATTCCACGCGCTTTAAGATGCCGCCTAGCCCAGTACGCTATCTGAAATAGGAGCGATGTAAATTGAACAAATGTGATAGAATTTCGATGAATTCTTTTATTAACCGTAATATAAAATGATCTAATCGGGTCTCTGTTTGCCTTATCCTAGAAGTTTAATAGTGCATTTTACTCGCAATTTCTTGCGCTTTCAGATGCCGCTTAGCACAAGTCGCTATCTGAAATAGGAGCGATGTAAATTGAACAAATGTGATAGAATTTCGCTGAATTCTTATATTAACCTTAATGTAAAATGATCTAATCGGGTCTTTGTTCGCCCTACCCAAGAAGTTTAATAGTGCATTTCACTCGCCAATTCATGCGCTTTGCGATGCCGCTTAGCCCAATAAGCTATCTGAAATTGGAGCGAAGTAAATTGAACAAACGTGATAGAATTTCGCTGAATTCTTATATTAACCAAAATATAAAATGATCTAATCGGGTCTCTGATTGCCCTATCATAGAAGTTTAATAGTGCATTTTACTCGCCATTCCACGCGCTTTAAGATGCCGCCTAGCCCAGTACGCTATCTGAAATAGGAGCTACGTAAGTTGAACGAATGTGACAGAATTACGCTGATTTCTTATATTAACCGTAATATAAAATGATCTAATCGGGTTTCTGTTTGCCTTATCCTAGAAGTTTAATAGTGCATTTCACTCGTCATTTCATGCGCTTTGAGATGCCGCTTAGCCCAATAAGCTATCTGAAATAGGAGCGACGTAAATTGAACAAATGTGATAGAATTTCGCTGAATTCCTATATTAACCAAAATATGAAATGATCTAATCGGGTCTCTGATTGCCCTATCATAGAAGTTCAACAGTGCATTTTACTCGCCATTCCACGCGCTTTAAGTTGCCGCCTAGCCCAGCACGCTATCTGAAATAGGAGCGACGTAAATTGAACAAATGTGATAGAATTTCGCTGAATTCTTAAATTAACCATAATATAAAATGATGTAATCGGGTGTCTGTTCGCCCTACCCAAGAAGTTTAATAGTGCATTTCTCTCGTCATTTCATGCGCTTTGAGATGCCGCATAGCCCAATACGCTATCTGAAATAGGAGCGACGTAAATTGAACAAATGTGATAGAATTTCGATGAATTCATTTATTAACCAAAATATAAAATGATCTAATCGGGTCTCTGATTGCCCTACCCTAGAAGTTTAATAGTGCATTTTACTCGTCATTTCATGCGCTTTGAAATGCCGCTTAGCCCAATAAGCTGTCTGAAATAGGAGCGACGTAAATTCAACAAATGTGATAGAAGTTCCCTGAATACTTATATTAACCTTAATGTAAAATGATCTAATCGGGTCTCTGTTCGCCATGCCCTAGAAGTATAATAGTGCACTTTACTCGCCATTTCATGCGCTCTGAGATGCCGCTTAGCCCAATACGCTATCTGAAATAGGAGCGACGTAAAATGAACAAATGTGATAGGATTTCGCTGAATTCTTAAATTAACCATAATATAAAATGATCTAATCGGGTCTCTATGTGCCCGACCCTAGAAGCTTAATAGTGCATTTTACTCGCCATTTCTTGCGCTTTGAGATGCCGCTTAGCCCAATACGCTATCTGAAATAGGAGCGACGTAAATTGAACAAATGTGATAGAATTTCCCTGAAATGTTATAGTAAACAAAATATAAAATGATCTATTCGGAACTCTGATTGCCCTATCATAGAAGTTTAGTAGTGCATTTTACTCGCCGTTCCACGCGCTTTAAGATGCCGCCTAGCACAGTACGCTATCTGAAATAGGAGCGACGTTAGTTGAACAAATGTGATAGAATTACGCTGAGTTCTTATATTAACCGTAATATAAAATGATCTATTCGGGTCTCTGTTCGCCCTACCCTAGAAGTTTAATAGTGCATTTCACTCGCCATTCCATGCGCTTTGAGATGCCGCTTAGCCCAATACGCTATCTGAAATAGGAGCGACGTAAATTGAACAAATGTGATAGAATTTCCCTGAAATGTTATAATAAACAAAATATAAAATGATCTATTCGGAACTCTGATTGCCCTATCATAGAAGTTTAGTAGTGCATTTTACTCGCCGTTCCACGCGCTTTAAGATGCCGCCTAGCACAGTACGCTATCTGAAATAGGAGCGACGTTAGTTGAACAAATGTGATAGAATTACGCTGAATTCTTATATTAACCGTAATATAAAATGATCTATTCGGGTCTCTGTTCGCCCTACCCTAGAAGTTTAATAGTGCATTTCACTCGCCATTCCATGCGCTTTGAGATGCCGCTTAGCCCAATACGCTATCTGAAATAGGAGCGACGTAAATTGAACAAATGTGATAGAATTTCGCTGGATTCTTATATTAACCAAAATATAAAATGATCTAATCGGGTCTCTGAATGCCCTACCCTAGAAGTTTAATAGTGCATTTTACTCGCCATTTCATGCGCTTTGAGATGCCGCTTAGCCCAATACGCTATCTGAAATAGGAGCGACGTAAATTACACAAATGTGATAGAATTTCGCTGAATTCTTATATTAACCAAAATATAAAATGATCTAATCGGGTCTCTGATTGCCCTATCATAGAAGTTTAACAGTGCATTTTACTCGCAATTCCACGCGCTTTAAGTTGCCGCCTAGCCCAGCACGCTATCTGAAATAGGAGCTACGTAAGTTAAACAAATGTCACAGAATTACGCTAAATTCTTATATTAACCGTAATATAAAATGATCTAATCGGGTCTCTGTTTGCCTTATCCTAGAAGTTTAATAGTGCATTTTACTCGCCATTTCTTGCGCTTTGAGATGCCGCTTAGCCCAGTACGCTATCTGAAATAGGAGCGATGTAAATTGAACAAATGTGATAGAATTTCGATGAATTCTTTTATTAACCAAAATATAAAATGATCTAATCGGGTCTCTGATTGCCCTACCCTAGAAGTTTAATAGTGCATTTTACTCGCCATTTCATGCGCTTTGAGATGCCGCTTAGCCCAATACGCTATCTGAAATAGGAGCGACGTAAATTGAACAAATGTGATAGAATTTCGCTGAATTCTTATATTAACCTTAATGTAAAATGATCTAATCGGGTCTTTGTTCGCCCTACCCAAGAAGTTTAATAGTGCATTTTACTCGTCAATTCATGCGCTTTGCGATGCCGCTTAGCCCAGTACGCTATCTGAAATAGGAGCGATGTAAATTGAACAAATGTGATAGAATTTCGATGCATTCTTTTATTAACCGTAATATAAAATGATCTAATCGGGTCTCTGTTTGCCTTATCCTAGAAGTTTAATAGTGCATTTTACTCGCAATTTCTTGCGCTTTCAGATGCCGCTTAGCACAAGTCGCTATCTGAAATAGGAGCGATGTAAATTGAACAAATGTGATAGAATTTCGCTGAATTCTTATATTAACCTTAATGTAAAATGATCTAATCGGGTCTTTGTTCGCCCTACCCAAGAAGTTTAATAGTGCATTTCACTCGTCAATTCATGCGCTTTGCGATGCCGCTTAGCCCAATAAGCTATCTGAAATTGGAGCGAAGTAAATTGAACAAACGTGATAGAATTTCGCTGAATTCTTATATTAACCAAAATATAAAATGATCTAATCGGGTCTCTGATTGCCCTATCATAGAAGTTTAATAGTGCATTTTACTCGCCATTCCACGCGCTTTAAGATGCCGCCTAGCCCAGTACGCTATCTGAAATAGGAGCTACGTAAGTTGAACGAATGTGACAGAATTACGCTGATTTCTTATATTAACCGTAATATAAAATGATCTAATCGGGTCTCTGTTTGCCTTATCCTAGAAGTTTAATAGTGCATTTCACTCGTCATTTCATGCGCTTTGAGATGCCGCTTAGCCCAATAAGCTATCTGAAATAGGAGCGACGTAAATTGAACAAATGTGATAGAATTTCGCTGAATTCTTATATTAACCAAAATATGAAATGATCTAATCGGGTCTCTGATTGCCCTATCATAGAAGTTCAACAGTGCATTTTACTCGCCATTCCACGCGCTTTAAGTTGCCGCCTAGCCCAGCACGCTATCTGAAATAGGAGCGACGTAAATTGAACAAATGTGATAGAATTTCGCTGAATTCTTAAATTAACCATAATATAAAATGATGTAATCGGGTCTCTGTTCGCCCTACCCAAGAAGTTTAATAGTGCATTTCTCTCGTCATTTCATGCGCTTTGAGATGCCGCATAGCCCAATACGCTATCTGAAATAGGAGCGACGTAATTGAACAAATGTGATAGAATTTCGATGAATTCATTTATTAACCAAAATATAAAATGATCTAATCGGGTCTCTGATTGCCCTACCCTAGAAGTTTAATAGTGCATTTTACTCGTCATTTCATGCGCTTGAAATGCCGCTTAGCCCAATAAGCTGTCTGAAATAGGAGCGACGTAAATTCAACAAATGTGATAGAAGTTCCCTGAATACTTATATTAAGCCTTAATGTAAAATGATCTAATCGGGTCTCTGTTCGCCATGCCCTAGAAGTATAATAGTGCACTTTACTCGCCATTTTCATGCGCTCTGAGATGCCGCTTAGCCCAATACGCTATCTGAAATAGGAGCGACGTAAAATGAACAAATGTGATAGGATTTCGCTGAATTCTTAAATTAACCATAATATAAAATGATCTAATCGGGTCTCTATGTGCCCGACCCTAGAAGCTTAATAGTGCATTTTACTCGCCATTTCTTACGCTTTGAGATGCCGCTTAGCCCAATACGCTATCTGAAATAGGAGCGACGTAAATTGAACAAATGTGATAGAATTTCCCTGAAATGTTATAGTAAACAAAATATAAAATGATCTATTCGGAACTCTGATTGCCCTATCATAGAAGTTTAGTAGTGCATTTTACTCGCCGTTCCACGCGCTTTAAGATGCCGCCTAGCACAGTACGCTATCTGAAATAGGAGCGACGTTAGTTGAACAAATGTGATAGAATTACGCTGAATTCTTATATTAACCGTAATATAAAATGATCTATTCGGGTCTCTGTTCGCCCTACCCTAGAAGTTTAATAGTGCATTTCACTCGCCATTCCATGCGCTTTGAGATGCCGCTTAGCCCAATACGCTATCTGAAATAGGAGCGACGTAAATTGAACAAATGTGATAGAATTTCGCTGGATTCTTATATTAACCAAAATATAAAATGATCTAATCGGGTCTCTGAATGCCCTACCCTAGAAGTTTAATAGTGCATTTTACTCGCCATTTCATGCGCTTTGAGATGCCGCTTAGCCCAATACGCTATCTGAAATAGGAGCGACGTAAATTGAACAAATGTGATAGAATTTCGCTGAATTCTTATATTAACCAAAATATAAAATGATCTAATCGGGTCTCTGATTGCCCTATCATAGAAGTTTAACAGTGCATTTTACTCGCAATTCCACGCGCTTTAAGTTGCCGCCTAGCCCAGCACGCTATCTGAAATAGGAGCTACGTAAGTTGAACAAATGTCACAGAATTACGCTAAATTCTTATATTAACCGTAATATAAAATGATCTAATCGGGTCTCTGTTTGCCTTATCCTAGAAGTTTAATAGTGCATTTTACTCGCCATTTCTTGCGCTTTGAGATGCCGCTTAGCCCAGTACGCTATCTGAAATAGGAGCGATGTAAATTGAACAAATGTGATAGAATTTCGATGAATTCTTTTATTAACCAAAATATAAAATGATCTAATCGGGTCTCTGATTGCCCTACCCTAGAAGTTTAATAGTGCATTTTACTCGCCATTTCATGCGCTTTGAGATGCCGCTTAGCCCAATACGCTATCTGAAATAGGAGCGACGTAAATTGAACAAATGTGATAGAATTTCGCTGAATTCTTATATTAACCTTAATGTAAAATGATCTAATCGGGTCTTTGTTCGCCCTACCCAAGAAGTTTAATAGTGCATTTTACTCGTCAATTCATGCGCTTTGCGATGCCGCTTAGCCCAGTACGCTATCTGAAATAGGAGCGATGTAAATTGAACAAATGCGATAGAATTTCGATGAATTCTTTTATTAACCGTAATATAAAATGATCTAATCGGGTCTCTGTTTGCCTTATCCTAGAAGTATAATAGTGCATTTTACTCGCAATTTCTTGCGCTTTCAGATGCCGCTTAGCACAAGTCGCTATCTGAAATAGGAGCGATGTAAATTGAACAAATGTGATAGAATTTCGCTGAATTCTTATATTAACCTTAATGTAAAATGATCTAATCGGGTCTTTGTTCGCCCTACCCAAGAAGTTTAATAGTGCATTTCACTCGTCAATTCATGCGCTTTGCGATGCCGCTTAGCCCAATAAGCTATCTGAAATTGGAGCGAAGTAAATTGAACAAACGTGATAGAATTTCGCTGAATTCTTATATTAACCAAAATATAAAATGATCTAATCGGGTCTCTGATTGCCCTATCATAGAAGTTTAATAGTGCATTTTACTCGCCATTCCACGCGCTTTAAGATGCCGCCTAGCCCAGTACGCTATCTGAAATAGGAGCTACGTAAGTTGAACGAATGTGACAGAATTACGCTGATTTCTTATATTAACCGTAATATAAAATGATCTAATCGGGTCTCTGTTTGCCTTATCCTAGAAGTTTAATAGTGCATTTTACTCGTCATTTCATGCGCTTTGAGATGCCGCTTAGCCCAATAAGCTATCTGAAATACGAGCGACGTAAATTGAACAAATGTGATAGAATTTCGCTGAATTCTTATATTAACCAAAATATGAAATGATCTAATCGGGTCTCTGATTGCCCTATCATAGAAGTTCAACAGTGCATTTCACTCGCCATTCCACGCGCTTTAAGTTGCCGCCTAGCCCAGCACGCTATCTGAAATAGGAGCGACGTAAATTGAACAAATGTGATAGAATTTTGCTGAATTCTTAAATTAACCATAATATAAAATGATGTAATCGGGTCTCTGTTCGCCCTACACAAGAAGTTTAATAGTGCATTTCTCTCGTCATTTCATGCGCTTTGAGATGCCGCATAGCCCAATACGCTATCTGAAATAGGAGCGACGTAAATTGAACAAATGTGATAGAATTTCGATGAATTCATTTATTAACCAAAATATAAAATGATCTAATCGGGTCTCTGATTGCCCTACCCTAGAAGTTTAATAGTGCATTTTACTCGTCATTTCATGCGCTTTGAAATGCCGCTTAGCCCAATAAGCTGTCTGAAATAGGAGCGACGTAAATTCAACAAATGTGATAGAAGTTCCCTGAATACCTATATTAACCTTAATGTAAAATGATCTAATCGGGTCTCTGTTCGCCATGCCCTAGAAGTATAATAGTGCACTTTACTCGCCATTTCATGCGCTCTGAGATGCCGCTTAGCCCAATACGCTATCTGAAATAGGAGCGACGTAAAATGAACAAATGTGATAGGATTTCGCTGAATTCTTAAATTAACCATAATATAAAATGATCTAATCGGGTCTCTATGTGCCCGACCCTAGAAGCTTAATAGTGCATTTTACTCGCCATTTCTTGCGCTTTGAGATGCCGCTTAGCCCAATACGCTATCTGAAATAGGAGCGACGTAAATTGAACAAATGTGATAGAATTTCCCTGAAATGTTATAGTAAACAAAATATAAAATGATCTATTCGGAACTCTGATTGCCCTATCATAGAAGTTTAGTAGTGCATTTTACTCGCCGTTCCACGCGCTTTAAGATGCCGCCTAGCACAGTACGCTATCTGAAATAGGAGCGACGTTAGTTGAACAAATGTGATAGAATTACGCTGAGTTCTTATATTAACCGTAATATAAAATGATCTATTCGGGTCTCTGTTCGCCCTACCCTAGAAGTTTAATAGTGCATTTCACTCGCCATTCCATGCGCTTTGAGATGCCGCTTAGCCCAATACGCTATCTGAAATAGGAGCGACGTAAATTGAACAAATGTGATAGAATTTCGCTGGATTCTTATATTAACCAAAATATAAAATGATCTAATCGGGTCTCAGAATGCCCTACCCTAGAAGTTTAATAGTGCATTTTACTCGCCATTTCATGCGCTTTGAGATGCCGCTTAGCCCAATACGCTATCTGAAATAGGAGCGACGTAAATTAAACAAATGTGATAGAATTTCGCTGAATTCTTATATTAACCAAAATATAAAATGATCTAATCGGGTCTCTGATTGCCCTATCATAGAAGTTTAACAGTGCATTTTACTCGCAATTCCACGCGCTTTAAGTTGCCGCCTAGCCCAGCACGCTATCTGAAATAGGAGCTACGTAAGTTGAACAAATGTCACAGAATTACGCTAAATTCTTATATTAACCGTAATATAAAATGATCTAATCGGGTCTCTGTTTGCCTTATCCTAGAAGTTTAATAGTGCATTTTACTCGCCATTTCTTGCGCTTTGAGATGCCGCTTAGCCCAGTACGCTATCTGAAATAGGAGCGATGTAAATTGAACAAATGTGATAGAATTTCGATGAATACTTTTATTAACCAAAATATAAAATGATCTAATCGGGTCTCTGATTGCCCTACCCTAGAAGTTTAATAGTGCATTTTACTCGCCATTTCATGCGCTTTGAGATGCCGCTTAGCCCAATACGCTATCTGAAATAGGAGCGACGTAAATTGAACAAATGTGATAGAATTTCGCTGAATTCTTATATTAACCAAAATATAAAATGATCTAATCGGGTCTCTGATTGCCCTACCCTAGAAGTTTAATAGTGCATTTTACTCGCCATTTCATGCGCTTTGAGATGCCGCTTAGCCCAATACGCTATCTGAAATAGGAGCGACGTAAATTAAACAAATGTGATAGAATTTCGCTGAATTCTTATATTAACCAAAATATAAAATGATCTAATCGGGTCTCCGATTGCCCTATCATAGAAGTTTAATAGTGCATTTTACTCGCCATTCCTCGCGCTTTAAGATGCCGCCTATCCGGGTACGCTATCTGAAATAGGAGCGACGTAAATTGAACAAATGTGATAGAATTTTTCTGAATTCTTAAATTAACCATAATATGAAATGACCTAATCGGGTCTCTGTTTGCCCTAACCTAGAAGTTTAATAGTGCATTTTACTCGGCATTTCTTGCGCTTTGAGATGCCGCTTAGCCCAATACGCTATCTGAAATATCAGCGACGTAAATTGAACAAATGTGAGAGAATTTCGCTGAATTCTTAAATTAACCATAATATAAAATGATCTAATGGGGTCTCTGTTTGTCCTACCCTAGAAGTTTAATAGTGCATTTTACTCGCCATTTCTTGCGCTTTGAGATGCCGCTTAGCACAAGTCGCTATCTGAAATAGGAGCGATGTAAATTGAACAAATGTGATAGAATTTCGCTGAATTCTTATATTAGCCTTAATGTAAAATGATCTAATCGGGTCTTTGTTCGCCCTACCCAAGAAGTTTAATAGTGCATTTCACTCGTCATTTCATGCGCTTTGCGATGCCGCTTAGCCCAATAAGCTATCTGAAATTGGAGCGACGTATATTGAACAAATGTGACAGAATTTCGCTGAATTCTTATATTAATCAAAATATAAAATGATCTAATCGGGTCTCTGATTGCCCTATCATAGAAGTTTAATAGTACATTTTACTCGCCATTCCACGCGCTTTAAGATGCCGCCTAGCCCAGTACGCTATCTGAAATAGGATCTACGTAAGTTGAACGAATGTGACAGAATTACGCTGATTTCTTATATTAACCGTAATATAAAATGATCTAATCGGATCTCTGTTTGCCTTATCCTAGAAGTTTAATAGTGCATTTAACTCGCCATTTCATGCGCTTTGAGATGCCGCTTAGCCCAATACGCTATCTGAAATAGGAGCGACGTAAATTGAACAAATGTGATAGAATTTCGCTGAATTCTTATATTAACCAAAATATAAAATGATCTAATCCGGTCTCTGTTTGCCCTACCCTAGAAGTTGAATAGTGCATTGTACGAGCCATTTCTTGCGCTTTGAGATGCAACTTAGGCCGATACGCTATCTGAAATAGGAGCGACGTAAATTGAACAAATGTCACAGAATTACGCTGAATTCTTATATTAACCGTAATATACAATGATCTAATCGGGTCTCTGTTTGCCTTATCCTAGAAGTTTAATAGTGCATTTTACTCGCCATTTCATGCGCTTTGAGATGCCGCTTAGCCCAGTACGCTATCTGAAATAGGAGCGATGTAAATTGAACAAATGTGATAGAATTTCGATGAATTCTTTTATTAACCGTAATATAAAATGATCTAATCGGGTCTCTGTTTGCCTTATCCTAGAAGTTTAATAGTGCATTTTACTCGCAATTTCTTGCGCTTTCAGATGCCGCTTAGCACAAGTCGCTATCTGAAATAGGAGCGATGTAAATTGAACAAATGTGATAGAATTTCGCTGAATTCTTATATTAGCCTTAATGTAAAATGATCTAATCGGGTCTTTGTTCGCCCTACCCAAGAAGTTTAATAGTGCATTTCACTCGTCATTTCATGCGCTTTGCGATGCCGCTTAGCCCAATAAGCTATCTGAAATTGGAGCGACGTATATTGAACAAATGTGACAGAATTTCGCTGAATTCTTATATTAATCAAAATATAAAATGATCTAATCGGGTCTCTGATTGCCCTATCATAGAAGTTTAATAGTACATTTTACTCGCCATTCCACGCGCTTTAAGATGCCGCCTAGCCCAGTACGCTATCTGAAATAGGATCTACGTAAGTTGAACGAATGTGACAGAATTACGCTGATTTCTTATATTAACCGTAATATAAAATGATCTAATCGGGTCTCTGTTTGCCTTATCCTAGAAGTTTAATAGTGCATTTAACTCGCCATTTCATGCGCTTTGAGATGCCTCTTAGCCCAATACGCTATCTGAAATAGGAGCGACGTAAATTGAACAAATGTGATAGAATTTCGCTGAATTCTTATATTAACCAAAATATAAAATGATCTAATCCGGTCTCTGTTTGCCCTACCCTAGAAGTTGAATAGTGCATTGTACGAGCCATTTCTTGCGCTTTGAGATGCAGCTTAGGCCGATACGCTATCTGAAATAGGAGCGACGTAAATTGAACAAATGTCACAGAATTACGCTGAATTCTTATATTAACCGTAATATAAAATGATCTAATCGGGTCTCTGTTTGCCTTATCCTAGAAGTTTAATAGTGCATTTTACTCGCCATTTCATGCGCTTTGAGATGCCGCTTAGCCCAGTACGCTATCTGAAATAGGAGCGATGTAAATTGAACAAATGTGATAGAATTTCGATAAATTCATTTATTAACCAAAATATAAAATGATCTAATCGGGTCTCTGATTGCCCTACCCTAGAACTTTAATAGTGCATTTTACTCGCCATTTCATGCGCTTTGAGATGCCGCTTAGCCCAATACGCTATCTGAAATAGGAGCGACGTAAATTGAACAAATGTGATAGAATTTCGCTGAATTCTTAAATTAACCATAATATAAAATGATCTAATGGGGTCTCTGTTTGCCCTACCCTAGAAGTTTAATAGTGCATTTTACTCGCCATTTCTTGCGCTTTGAGATGCCTCTTAGCCCAATACGCTATCTGAAATAGGAGCGACGTAAATTGAACAAATGTGATAGAATTTCGCTGAATTCTTATATTAACCAAAATATAAAATGATCTAATCCGGTCTCTGTTTGCCCTACCCTAGAAGTTTAATAGTGCACTTTACGAGCCATTTCTTGCGCTTTGAGATGCAGCTTAGCCCAATACGCTATCTGAAATAGGAGCGACGTAAATTGAACAAATGTGATAGAATTTCGCTGAATTCTTAAATTAACCATAATATGAAATGACCTAATCGGGTCTCTGTTCGCCCTACCCAAGAAGTTTAATAGTGCATTTCTCTCGTCATTTCATACGCTTTGAGATGCCGCTTAGCCCAATACGCTATCTGAAATAGGAGCGACGTAAATTGAACAAATGTGATAGAATTTCGCTGAATTCTTATATTAACCAAAATATAAAATGATCTAATCGGGTCTCTGATTGCCCTATCATAGAAGTTTAACAGTGCATTTTACTCGCCATTCCACGCGCTTTAAGTTGCCGCCTAGCCCAGCACGCTATCTGAAATAGGAGCTACGTAAGTTGAACAAATGTCACAGAATTACGCTGAATTCTTTTATCAACCGTAATATAAAATGATCTAATCGGGTCTCTGTTTGCCTTATCCTAGAAGTTTAATAGTGCATTTTGCTCGCCATTTCTTGCGCTTTGAAATGCCGCTTAGCCCAATACGCTATCTGAAATAGGAGCGATGTAAAATGAACAAATGTGACAGGAATTCGCTGAATTCTTAAATTAACCATAATATAAAATGATCTAATCGGGTCTCTATGTGCCCAGCCCTAGAACCTTAATAGTGCATTTCACTCGTCATTTCATGCGCTTTGAGATGCCGCTTAGCCCAATACGCTATCTGAAATAGGAGCGACGTAAATTGAACAAATGTGATAGAATTTCGCTGAATTCTTATATTAACCAAAATATAAAATGATCTAATCGGGTCTCTGACTGCCCTATCATAGAAGCTTAATAGTGCATTTTACTCCCATTCCACGCGCTTTAAGTTGCCGCCTAGCCCAGCACGCTATCTGAAATAGGAGCTACGTAAGTTGAACAAATGTCACAGAATTACGCTGAATTCTTATATTAACCGTAATATAAAATGATCTAATCGGGTCTCTGATTGCCCTACCCTAGAAGTTTAATAGTGCATTTTACTCGCCATTTCATGCGCTTTGAGATGCCGCTTAGCCCAATACGCTATCTGCAATAGGAGCGACGTAAATTAAACAAATGTGATAGAACTTCGCTGAATTCTTATATTAACCATAACATAAAATGATCTAATCGGGTCTCTGATTGCCCTACCCTAGAAGTTTAATAGTGCATTTCACTCGTCAATTCATGCGCTTTGCGATGCCGCTTAGCCCAATATGCTATCTGATATAGGAGCGACGTAAATTGAACAAATGTGATAGAATTACACTGAATTCTTATATTAACCAAAATATAAAATGATCTAATCGGGTCTCTGATTGCCCTATCATAGAAGATTAATAGTGCATTTTACTCGCCATTCCACGCGCTTTAAGATGCCGCCCAGCCCAGTATGCTATCTGAAATAGGAATGACGTAACTTGAACAAATGTGATAGAATTTTGCTGAATTCTTAAATTAACCATAATATAAAATGTTCTAATCGGGTCTCTGATTGCCCTACCCTAGAAGTTTAATAGTGCATTTTACTCGTCATTTCATGCGCTTTGAGATGCCGCTTAGCCCAATAAGCTGTCTGAAATAGAAGCGACGTAAATTGAACAAATGTGATAGAAGTTCCCTGAATACTTATATTAACCTTAATGTAAAATGATCTAATCGGGTCTCTGTTCGCCCTGCCCTAGAAGTTTAATAGTGCATTTTACTTGCCATTTCATTCGCTTTGAAATGCCGCTTAGCCCAATACGCTATCTGAAATAGGAGCGACGTAAAATGAACAAATGTGACAGGATTTCGCTGAATTCTTAAATTAACCATAATATAAAATGATCTAATCGGGTCACTATGTGCCCAGCCCTAGAAGCTTAATAGTGCATTTCACTCGTCATTTCATGCGCTTTGAGATGCCGCTTAGCCCAATACGATATCTGAAATAGGAGCGACGTAAATTGAACAAATGTGATAGAATTTCGCTGAATTCTTATATTAACCAAAATATAAAATGATCTAAGCGGGTCTCTGATTGCCCTATCATAGAAGCTTAATAGTGCATTTTACTCCCATTCCACGCGCTTTAAGTTGCCGCCTAGCCCAGTACGCTATCTGAAATAGGAGCTACGTAAGTTGAACAAATGTGATAGAATTTTGCTGAATTCTTATATTAACCGTAATATAAAATGATCTAATCGGGTCTCTGTTTGCCTTATCCTAGAAGTTTAATAGTGCATTTTACTCGTCATTTCATGCGCTTTGAGATGCCGCTTAGCCCAATTAGCTGTCTGAAATAGGAGCGACGTAAATTGAACAAATGTGATAGAAGTTCCCTGAATACTTATATTAACCTTAATGTAAAATGATCTAGTCGGGTCTCTGTTCGCCCTGCCCTAGAAGTTTAATAGTGCATTTTACTCGCCATTTCATGCGCTTTGAGATGCCGCTTAGCCCAATACGCTATCTGAAATAGGAGCGACGTAAAATGAACAAATGTGATAGGATTTCGCTGAATTCTTAAATTAACCATAATATAAAATGATCTAATCGGGTCTCTATGTGCCCAACCCTAGAAGCTTAATAGTGCATTTTACTCGCCATTTCTTGCGCTTTGAGATGCCGCTTAGCCCAATACGCTATCTGAAATAGGAGCGACGTAAATTGAACAAATGTGATAGAATTTCCCTGAAATGTTATAGTAAACAAAATATAAAATGATCTATTCGGAACTCTGATTGCCCTATCATAGAAGTTTAGTAGTGCATTTTACTCGCCGTTCCACGCGCTTTAAGATGCCGCCTAGCGCAGTACGCTATCTGAAATAGGAGCGACGTTAGTTGAACAAATGTGATAGAATTTCGCTGAATTCTTATATTAACCAAAATATAAAATGATCTAATCGGGTCTCTGATAGCCCTACCATAGAAGTGTAATAGTGCATTTTACTCGCCATTCCACGCGCTTTAAGATGCCGCCTAGCCCAGTATGCTATCTGAAATAGGAGCGACGTAGGTTGAACAAATGTGATAGAATTACGCTGAATTCTTATATTAACCGTAATATAAAATGATCTAATCGGGTCTCTGTTTGCCTCATCCTAGAAGTTTAATAGTGCATTTTACTCGCCATTTCATGGGCATTGAGATGCCGCTTAGCCCAATACGCCATCTGAAATAAGAGCGACATAAATTGAACAAATGTGATAGAATTTCCCTGAAATGTTATAGTAAACAAAATATAAAATGATCTATTCGGAACTCTGATTGCCCTATCATAGAAGTTTAGTAGTGCATTTTACTCGCCGTTCCACGCGCTTTAAGATGCCGCCTAGCCCAGTACACTATCTGAAATAGGAGCGACGTAAATTGAAAAAATGTGATAGAATTTCGCTGAATTCTTATATTAACCAAAATATAAAATGATCTAATGGGGTCTCTGTTTGCCCTACCCTAGAAGTTTAATAGTGCATTTTACTCGCCCTTTCGTGCGCTTTGAGATGCCGCTTAGCCCAATACGCTATCTGAAATAGGAGCGACGTAAATTGAACAAATGTGATAGAATTTCGCTGAATTCTTATCTTAACCTTCATGTAAAATGATCTAATCGGGTCTCTGATTGCCCTACCCTAGAAGTTTAATAGTGCATTTTACTCGCCCTTTCGTGCGGTTTGAGATGCCGCTTAGCCCAATTCGCTATCAGAAATAGGAGCGACGTAAATTGAACAAATGTGATAGAATTTCGCTGAATTCTTATATTAACCGTAATATAAAATTATCTAATCGGGTCTCTGTTTGCCTTACCCTAGAAGTTTAATAGTGCATTTTACTCGCCATTTCATGCGCTTTGAGATGCCGCTTAGCCCAATATGCTATCTGATATAGGAGCGACGTAAATTGAACAAATGTGATAGAATTACGCTGAATTCTTATATTAACCAAAATATAAAATGATCTAATCGGGTCTCTGATTGCCCTATCATAGAAGATTAATAGTGCATTTTACTCGCCATTCCACGCGCTTTAAGATGCCGCCTAGCCCAGTATGCTATCTGAAATAGGAACGACGTAAATTGAACAAATGTGATAGAATTTTGCTGAATTCTTAAATTAACTATAATATAAAATGATCTAATCGGGTCTCTGATTGCCCTACCCTAGAAGTTTAATAGTGCATTTTACTCGTCATTTCATGCGCTTTGAGATGCCGCTTAGCCCAATACGCTATCTGAAATAGGAGCGACGTAAATTGAACAAGTGTGATAGAATTTCGCTGAATTCTTATATTAACCAAAATATAAAATGATCTTATCGGGTCTCTGATTGCCCTACCCTAGAAGTTTAATAGTGCATTTTACTCGCCCTTTCGTGCGCTTTGATATGCCGCTTAGCCTAATACGCTATCTGAAATAGGAGCGACGTAAATTGAACAAATGTGATAGAATTTCGCTGAATTCTTATATTAACCAAAATATAAAATGATCTAAGCGGGTCTCTGATTGCCCTATCATAGAAGCTTAATAGTGCATTTTACTCCCATTCCACGCGCTTTAAGTTGCCGCCTAGCCCAGTACGCTATCTGAAACAGGAGCTACGTAAGTTGAACAAATGTCACAGAATTACGCTGAATTCTTATATTAACCGTAATATAAAATGATCTAATCGGGTCTCTGTTTGCCTTATCCTAGAAGTTTAATAGTGCATTTTACTCGTCAATTCATGCGCTTTGCGATGCCGCTTAGCCCAATAAGCTATCTGAAATAGGAGCGACGTAAATTGAGCAAATGTGATAGAATTTCGCTGAATTGATAAATTAACCATAATATAAAATGATCTAATCGAGTCTCTGTTTGCCCTACCCTAGAAGTTTAATAGTGCATTTTACTCGCCATTCCGCGCGCTTTACGATGCCGCTTAGCCCAATACGCTATCTGAAATAGGAGCGACGTAAATTGAACAAATGTGATAGAATTTCGCTGAATTCTTATATTAACAGTAATATAAAATGATCTAATCGGGTCTCTGTTTGCCTTACCCTAGAAGTTTAATAGTGCATATTACTCGCCATTTCATGCGCTTTGAGGTGCCGCTTAGCCCAATATGCTATCTGATATAGGAGCGAAGTAAATTGAACAAATGTGATAGAATTTGCCTGAATTCTTATATTAACCTTAATTTAAAATGATCTATTCGGGTCTTTGTTCGCCCAACCCTAGAAGTTTAATAGTGCATTTTACGCGCCATCTCATGCGCTTTGAGATGCCGCTTAGCCCAATACGCTATGTGAAATAGGAGCGACGTAAATTGAACGAATGTGACAGAATTTCGCTGAATTCTTATATTAACCAAAATATAAAATGATCTAATCGGGTCTCTGATAGCCCTACCATAGAAGTGTAATAGTGCATTTTACTCGCCATTCCACGCGCTTTAAGATGCCGCCTAGCCCAGTATGCTATCTGAAATAGGAGCGACGTAGGTTGAACAAATGTGATAGAATTACGCTGAATTCTTATATTAACCGTAATATAAAATGATCTAATCGGGTCTCTGTTTGCCTTATCCTAGAAGTTTAATAGTGCATTTTACTCGCCATTTCATGGGCATTGAGATGCCGCTTAGCCCAATACGCCATCTGAAATAAGAGCGACATAAATTGAACAAATGTGATAGAATTTCCCTGAAATGTTATAGTAAACAAAATATAAAATGATCTATTCGGAACTCTGATTGCCCTATCATAGAAGTTTAGTAGTGCATTTTACTCGCCGTTCCACGCGCTTTAAGATGCCGCCTAGCGCAGTACGCTATCTGAAATAGGAGCGACGTTAGTTGAACAAATGTGATAGAATTACGCTGAATTCTTATATTAACCGTAATATAAAATGATCTATTCGGGTCTCTGTTCGCCCTACCCTAGAAGCTTAATAGTGCATTTCACTCGCCATTCCAGGCGCTTTGAGATGCCGCTTAGCCCAATACGCTATCTGAAATAGGAGCGACGTAAATTGAACAAATGTGATAGAATTTCCCTGAAATCTTATATTAAACAATACATAAAATGATCTAAACGGGACTCTGATTGCCCTATCATAGAAGTTTAGTAGTGCATTTTACTCGCCCTTCCACGCGCTTTAAGATGCCGCCTAGCCCAGTACACTATCTGAAATAGGAGCGACGTAAATTGAACAAATGTGATAGAATTTCGCTGAATTCTTATATTAACCAAAATATAAAATGATCTAATCGGGTCTCTGATTGCCCTATCATAGAAGTTTAATAGTGCATTTCACTCGCCATTCCACGCGCTTTAAGTTGCCGCCTAGCCCAGTACGCTATCCGAAATAGGAGCTACGTAAGTTGAACAAATGTCACAGAATTACGCTGAATTCTTATATTAGCCGTAATATAAAATGATCTAATCGGGTTTCTGTTTGCCTTATCCTAGAAGTTTAATAGTGCATTTTACTCGCCATTTCTTGCGCTTTGAGATGGCGCTTAGCACAAGTCGCTTTCTGAAATAGGAGCGATGTAAATTGAACAAATGTGATAGAATTTCGCTGAATTCTTATATTAACCTTAATGTAAAATGATCTAATCGGGTCTTTGTTCGCCCTACCCTAGAAGTTTAATAGTGCACCTCACTCGTCATTTCATGCGCTTTGAGATGCCGCTTAGCCCAATAAGCTATCTGAAATAGGAGCGACGTAAATTGAACAAATGTGATAGAATTTCGCTGAATTCTTATATTAACCAAAATATGAAATGATCTAATCGGGTCTCTGATTGCCCTATCATAGAAGTTTAATAGTGCATTTTACTCGCCATTCCACGCGCTTTAAGTTGCCGCCTAGCCCAGTACGCTATCTGAAATAGGAGCGACGTAAATTGAACAAATGTGATAGAATTTCGCTGAATTCTTATATTAACCGTAATATAAAATGATCTAATCGGGTCTCTGTTTGCCTTACCCTAGAAGTTTAATAGTGCATATTACTCGCCATTTCATGCGCTTTGAGGTGCCGCTTAGCCCAATATGCTATCTGATATAGGAGCGACGTAAATTGAACAAATGTGATAGAGTTTCGCTGAATTCTTAAATTAACCATAATATAAAATGATCTTATCGGGTCTCTGTTTGCCCTACCCTAGAAGTTTAATAGTGCATTTTACTCGCCATTTCTTGCGGTTTGAGATGCCGCTTAGCCCAATACGCTATCTGAAATATCAGCGACGTAAATTGAACAAATGTGATAGAATTTCCCTGAATTCTTATATTAACCTTAATGTAAAATGATCTAATCGGTTCTCTGTTCGCCCTACCCTAGAAGTTTAATAGTGCATTTTACTCGACATTTCATGCGCTTTGAGATGCCTCTCAGCCCAATTCGCTATCTGAAATACGAGCGACGTAAATTGAACAAGTGTGATAGAATTTCGTTGAATTCTTAAATTAACCATAATATAAAATGATCTAATCGGGTCTCTGTTTGCAATACCCTAGATGTTTGATAGAGCATTTTGCTCGCCATTTAATGCGCTTTGAGATGCCGCTTAGCCCAATACGCTATCTGAAATAGGAGCGACGTAAATTGAACAAATGTGATAGAATTTCCCTGAATTCTTATATTAACCTTAATGTAAAATGATCTAATCGGGTCTCTGTTTGCCCTAGTCTAGAAGTTTAATAGTGCATTGTATTCGACATTTCATGCGCTTTGAGATGCCGCTTAGCCCAGTACGCTATCTGAAATAGGAGCGACGTAAATTGAACAAATGTGATAGAATTTCCCTGAAATCTTATATTAACCAAAATATAAAATGATCTAATGGGGTCTCTGTTTGCCCTACCCTAGAAGTTTAATAGTGCATTTTACTCGCCCTTTCGTGCGCTTTGAGATGCCGCTTAGCCCAATACGCTATCTGAAATAGGAGCGACGTAAATTGAACAAATGTGATAGAATGTCGCTGAATTCTTATCTTAACCTTCATGTAAAATGATCTAATCGGGTCTCTTATTGCCCTACCCTAGAAGTTTAATAGTGCATTTTACTCGCCCTTTCGTGCGGTTTGAGATGCCGCTTAGCCGAATTCGCTATCAGAAATAGGAGCGACGTAAATTGAACAAATGTGATAGAATTTCGCTGCATTCTTATATTAACCGTAATATACAATCATCTAATCGGGTCTCTGTTTGCCTTACCCTAGAAGTTTAATAGTGCATTTTACTCGCCATTTCATGCGCTTTGAGATGCCGCTTAGCCCAATATGCTATCTGAAATAGGAGCGACGTAAATTGAACAAGTGTGATAGAATTTCGCTGAATTCTTATATTAACCAAAATATAAAATGATCTAATCGGGTCTCTTATTGCCCTATCATAGTAGTTTCATAGTGCATTTTACTCCCATTCCACGCGCTTTAAGTTGCCGCCTAGCCCAGTACGCTATCTGAAATAGGAGCTACGTAAGTTGAACAAATGTCACAGAATTACGCTGAATTCTTATATTAACCGTAATATAAAATGATCTCACCGGGTCTCTGTTTGAATTATCCTAGAAGTTTGACAGTGCATTTCACTCGCCATTTCATGCGCTTTGAGATGCCGCTTAGCCCAATACGCTATCTGAAATAGGAGCGACGTAAATTGTACAAATGTGATAGAATTTCGCTGAATTCTTATATTAACCAAAATATAAAATGATCTAATCGGGTCTCTGAGTGCCCTATCACAGAAGTTTAATAGTGCATTTCACTCGCCATTCCACGCGCTTTAAGTTGCCGCCTAGCCCAGCACGCTATCCGAAATAGGAGCTACGTAAGTTGAACAAATGTCACAGAATTACGCTGAATTCTTATATTAACCGTAATATAAAATGATCTAATCGGGTTTCTGTTTGCCTTATCCTAGAAGTTTAATAGTGCATTTTACTCGCCATTTCTTGCGCTTTGAGATGACGCTTAGCACAAGTCGCTTTCTGAAATAGGAGCTACGTAAGTTGAACAAATGTCACAGAATTACGCTGAATTCTTATATTAACCGTAATATAAAATGATCTAATCGGGTCTCTGTTTGCCTTATCCTAGAAGTTTAATAGTGCATTTTACTCGCCATTTCTTGCGCTTTGAGATGCCGCATAGCCCAGTACGCTATCTGAAATAGGAGCGATGTAAATTGAACAAATGTGATAGAATTTCGATGAATTCTTATATTAACCAAAATATAAAATGATCTAATCGGGTCTCTGATTGCCCTACCCTAGAAGTTTAATAGTGCATTTTACTCGCCATTTCATGCGCTTTGAGATGCCGCTTAGCCCAATACGCTATCTGAAATAGGAGCGACGTAAATTGAACAAATGTGATAGAATTTTGCTGAATTCTTAAATTAACCATAATATAAAATGATCTAATCGGGTCTCTGATTGCCCTACCCTAGAAGTTTAATAGTGCATTTTACTCGTCATTTCATGCGCTTTGAGATGCCGCTTAGCCCAATAAGCTGTCTGAAATAGGAGCGACGTAAATTGAACAAATGTGAGAGAAGTTCCCTGAATACTTATACTAACCTTAATGTGAAATGATCTAATCGGTTCTCTGATTGCCCTATCATAGAAGTTTAATAGTGCATTTTACTCGTCATTCCACGCGCTTTAAGATGCCGCCTAGCCCAGTACGCTATCTGAAATAGGAGCGATGTAAATTGAACAAATGTGATAGAATTTCGATGAATTCTTTTATTAACCGTAATATAAAATGATCTAATCGGGTCTCTGTTTGCCTTATCCTAGAAGTTTAATAGTGCATTTTACTCGCCATTTCTTGCGCTTTCAGATGCCGCTTAGCACAAGTCGCTATCTGAAATAGGAGCGATGTAAATTGAACAAATGTGATAGAATTTCGCTGAATTCTTATATTAACCTTAATGTAAAATGATCTAATCGGGTCTTTGTTCGCCCTACCCAAGAAGTTTAATAGTGCATTTCACTCGCCAATTCATGCGCTTTGCGATGCCGCTTAGCCCAATAAGCTATCTGAAATTGGAGCGAAGTAAATTGAACAAACGTGATAGAATTTCGCTGAATTCTTATATTAACCAAAATATAAAATGATCTAATCGGGTCTCTGATTGCCCTATCATAGAAGTTTAATAGTGCATTTTACTCGCCATTCCACGCGCTTTAAGATGCCGCCTAGCCCAGTACGCTATCTGAAATAGGAGCTACGTAAGTTGAACAAATGTCACAGAATTACGCTGAATTCTTATATTAACCGTAATATAAAATGATCTAATCGGGTTTCTGTTTGCCTTATCCTAGAAGTTTAATAGTGCATTTCACTCGTCATTTCATGCGCTTTGAGATGCCGCTTAGCCCAATAAGCTATCTGAAATAGGAGCGACGTAAATTGAACAAATGTGATAGAATTTCGCTGAATTCCTATATTAACCAAAATATGAAATGATCTAATCGGGTCTCTGATTGCCCTATCATAGAAGTTCAACAGTGCATTTTACTCGCCATTCCACGCGCTTTAAGTTGCCGCCTAGCCCAGCACGCTATCTGAAATAGGAGCGACGTAAATTGAACAAATGTGATAGAATTTTGCTGAATTCTTAAATTAACCATAATATAAAATGATGTAATCGGGTGTCTGTTCGCCCTACCCAAGAAGTTTAATAGTGCATTTCTCTCGTCATTTCATGCGCTTTGAGATGCCGCTTAGCCCAATACGCTATCTGAAATAGGAGCGACGTAAATTGAACAAATGTGATAGAATTTCGATGAATTCATTTATTAACCAAAATATAAAATGATCTAATCGGGTCTCTGATTGCCCTACCCTAGAAGTTTAATAGTGCATTTTACTCGTCATTTCATGCGCTTTGAAATGCCGCTTAGCCCAATAAGCTGTCTGAAATAGGAGCGACGTAAATTCAACAAATGTGATAGAAGTTCCCTGAATACTTATATTAACCTTAATGTAAAATGATCTAATCGGGTCTCTGTTCGCCATGCCCTAGAAGTATAATAGTGCATTTTACTCGCCATTTCATGCGCTCTGAGATGCCGCTTAGCCCAATACGCTATCTGAAATAGGAGCGACGTAAAATGAACAAATGTGATAGGATTTCGCTGAATTCTTAAATTAACCATAATATAAAATGATCTAATCGGGTCTCTATGTGCCCGACCCTAGAAGCTTAATAGTGCATTTTACTCGCCATTTCTTGCGCTTTGAGATGCCGCTTAGCCCAATACGCTATCTGAAATAGGAGCGACGTAAATTGAACAAATGTGATAGAATTTCCCTGAAATGTTATAGTAAACAAAATATAAAATGATCTATTCGGAACTCTGATTGCCCTATCATAGAAGTTTAGTAGTGCATTTTACTCGCCGTTCCACGCGCTTTAAGATGCCGCCTAGCGCAGTACGCTATCTGAAATAGGAGCGACGTTAGTTGAACAAATGTGATAGAATTACGCTGAATTCTTATATTAACCGTAATATAAAATGATCTATTCGGGTCTCTGTTCGCCCTACCCTAGAAGTTTAATAGTGCATTTCACTCGCCATTCCATGCGCTTTGAGATGCCGCTTAGCCCAATACGCTATCTGAAATAGGAGCGACGTAAATTGAACAAATGTGATAGAATTTCGCTGGATTCTTATATTAACCAAAATATAAAATGATCTAATCGGGTCTCTGAATGCCCTACCCTAGAAGTTTAATAGTGCATTTTACTCGCCATTTCATGCGCTTTGAGATGCCGGTTAGCCCAATACGCTATCTGAAATAGGAGCGACGTAAATTAAACAAATGTGATAGAATTTCGCTGAATTCTTATATTAACCAAAATATAAAATGATCTAATCGGGTCTCTGATTGCCCTATCATAGAAGTTTAACAGTGCATTTTACTCGCAATTCCACGCGCTTTAAGTTGCCGCCTAGCCCAGCACGCTATCTGAAATAGGAGCTACGTAAGTTGAACAAATGTCACAGAATTACGCTAAATTCTTATATTAACCGTAATATAAAATGATCTAATCGGGTCTCTGTTTGCCTTATCCTAGAAGTTTAATAGTGCATTTTACTCGCCATTTCTTGCGCTTTGAGATGCCGCTTAGCACAAGTCGCTATCTGAAATAGGAGCGACGTAAATTGAACAAATGTGATAGAATTTCGCTGAATTCTTATATTAACCAAAATATAAAATGATCTAATCGGGTCTCTGATTGCCCTACCCTAGAAGTTTAATAGTGCATTTTACTCGCCATTTCTTGCGCTTTGAGATGCCGCTTAGCACAAGTCGCTATCTGAAATAGGAGCGATGTAAATTGAACAAATGTGATAGAATTTCGCTGAATTCATATATTAGCCTTAATGTAAAATGATCTAATCGGGTCTTTGTTCGCCCTACCCAAGAAGTTTAATAGTGCATTTCACTCGTCATTTCATGCGCTTTGCGATGCCGCTTAGCCCAATACGCTATCTGAAATTGGAGCGACGTATATTGAACAAATGTGATAGAATTTCGCTGAATTCTTATATTAACCAAAATATAAAATGATCTAATCGGGTCTCTGATTGCCCTATCATAGAAGTTTAATAGTACATTTTACTCGCCATTCCACGCGCTATAAGATGCCGCCTAGCCCAGTACGCTATCTGAAATAGGATCTACGTAAGTTGAACGAATGTGACAGAATTACGCTGATTTCTTATATTAACCGTAATATAAAATGATCTAATCGGGTCTCTGTTTGCCTTATCCTAGAAGTTTAATAGTGCATTTTACTCGCCATTTCATGCGCTTTGAGATGCCTCTTAGCCCAATACGCTATCTGAAATAGGAGCGACGTAAATTGAACAAATGTGATAGAATTTCGCTGAATTCTTATATTAACCAAAATATAAAATGATCTAATCCGGTCTCTGTTTGCCCTACCCTAGAAGTTGAATAGTGCATTGTACGAGCCATTTCTTGCGCTTTGAGATGCAGCTTAGGCCGATACGCTATCTGAAATAGGAGCGACGTAAATTCAACAAATGTCACAGAATTACGCTGAATTCTTATATTAACCGTAATATAAAATGATCTAATCGGGTCTCTGATTGCCCTATCATAGAAGTTTAACAGTGCATTTTACTCGCCATTTCACGCGCTTTAAGTTGCCGCCTAGCCCAGCACGCTATCTGAAATAGGAGCTACGTAAGTTGAACAAATGTCACAGAATTACGCTGAATTCTTATATTAACCGTAATATAAAATGATCTAATCGGGTCTCTGATTGCCCTACCCTAGAAGTTTAATAGTGCATTTTACTCGCCATTTCATGCGCTTTGAGATGCCGCTTAGCCCAATACGCTATCTGCAATAGGAGCGACGTAAATTAAACAAATGTGATAGAACTTGGCTGAATTCTTATATTAACCATAATATAAAATGATCTAATCGGGTCTCTGATTGCCCTACCCTAGAAGTTTAATAGTGCATTTTACTAGCCATTCCACGCGCTTTAAGTTGCCACCTAGCCCAGTACGCTATCTGCAATAGGAGCTACGTAAGTTGAACAAATGTCACAGAATTACGCTGAATTCTTATGTTAACCGTAATATAAAATGATCTAATCGGGTCTCTGTTTGCCCTATCATAGAAGTTTAACAGTGCATTTTACTCGCCATTCCACGCGCTTTAAGTTGCCGCCTAGCCCAGCACGCTATCTGAAATAGGAGCGATGTAAATTGAACAAATGTGATAGAATTTCGATGAATTCATTTATTAACCAAAATATAAAATGATTTAATCGGGTCTCTGATTGCCCTACCCTAGAACTTTAATAGTGCATTTTACTCGCCATTTCATGCGCTTTGAGATGCCGCTTAGCCCAATACGCTATCTGAAATAGGAGCGACGTAAATTGAACAAATGTGATAGAATTTCGCTGAATTCTTAAATTAACCATAATATAAAATGATCTAATGGGGTCTCTGTTTGCCCTACCCTAGAAGTTTAATAGTGCATTTTACTCGCCATTTCTTGCGCTTTGAGATGCCTCTTAGCCCAATACGCTATCTGAAATAGGAGCGACGTAAATTGAACAAATGTGATAGAATTTCGCTGAATTCTTATATTAACCAAAATATAAAATGATCTAATCTGGTCTCTGTTTGCCCTACCCTAGAAGTTTAATAGTGCATTTTACGAGCCATTTCTTGCGCTTTGAGATGCAGCTTAGCCCAATACGCTATCTGAAATAGGAGCGACGTAAATTGAACAAGTGTGATAGAATTTCGCTGGATTCTTATATTAACCAAAATATAAAATGATCTAATCGGGTCTCTGATTGCCCTATCATAGAAGTTTAATAGTACATTTTACTCGCCATTCCACGCGCTTTAAGATGCCGCCTAGCCCAGTACGCTATCTGAAATAGGATCTACGTAAGTTGAACGAATGTGACAGAATTACGCTGATTTCTTATATTAACCGTAATATAAAATGATCTAATCGGGTCTCTGTTTGCCTTATCCTAGAAGTTTAATAGTGCATTTTACTCGCCATTTCATGCGCTTTGAGATGCCTCTTAGCCCAATACGCTATCTGAAATAGGAGCGACGTAAATTGAACAAATGTGATAGAATTTCGCTGAATTCTTATATTAACCAAAATATAAAATGATCTAATCCGGTCTCTGTTTGACCTACCCTAGAAGTTGAATAGTGCATTGTACGAGCCATTTCTTGCGCTTTGAGATGCAGCTTAGGCCGATACGCTATCTGAAATAGGAGCGACGTAAATTGAACAAATGTCACAGAATTACGCTGAATTCTTATATTAACCGTAATATAAAATGATCTAATCGGGTCTCTGTTTGCCTTATCCTAGAAGTTTAATAGTGCATTTTACTCGCCATTTCATGCGCTTTGAGATGCCGCTTAGCCCAGTACGCTATCTGAAATAGGAGCGATGTAAATTGAACAAATGTGATAGAATTTCGATGAATTCATTTATTAACCGAAATATAAAATGATTTAATCGGGTCTCTGATTGCCCTACCCTAGAACTTTAATAGTGCATTTTACTCGCCATTTCATGCGCTTTGAGATGCCGCTTAGCCCAATACGCTATCTGAAATAGGAGCGACGTAAATTGAACAAATGTTATAGAATTTCCCTGAAATCTTATATTATCAATACATAAAATGATCTAAACGGGACACTGATTGCCCTACCATAGAAGTTTAGTAGTGCATTTTACTCGCCCTTCCACGCGCTTTAAGTTGCCGCCTAGCCCAGTACACTATCTGAAATAGGAGCGACGTATGTTGAACAAATGTGATAGAATTACGCTGAATTCTTATATTAACCGTAATATAAAATGATCTAATCGGGTCTCTGTTTGCCTTACACTAGAAGTTTAATAGTGCATTTTACTCGCCATCTCATGCGCTTTGAGATGCCGCTTAGACCAATACGCTATCTGAAATAGGAGCGACGTAAATTGAACAAATGTGATAGAATTACGCTGAATCCTTATATTAACCAAAATATAAAATGATCTAATCGGGTCTCTGATTGCCCTAATATAGAAGTTTAATAGTGCATTTTACACGCCATTCCACGCGCTTTAAGATGCCGCCTAGCCCAGTATGCTATCTGAAATAGCAACGACGTAAATTGAACAAATGTGATAGAATTACGCTGAATTCTTATATTAACCGTAATATAAAATGGTATAATCGGATCTCCATTTGCCTTATCCTAGAAGTTTATTAGTGCATTTTACTCGTCATTCCATGCGCTTTGAGATGCCGCTTAGCCCAATACGCTATCTGAAATAGGAGCGACGTAAATTGAACAAATGTGATAGAATTTCCCTGAAATGTTATAGTAAACAAAATATAAAATGATCTATTCGGAACTCTGATTGCCCTATCATAGAAGTTTAGAAGTGCATTTTACTCGCCCTTCCACGCGCTTTAAGATGCCGCCTAGCCCAGTACGCTATCTGAAATAGGAGCGCCGTTAGTTGAACAAATGTGATAGAATTACGCTGAATTCTTATATTAACCGTAATATAAAATGATCTATTCGGGTGTCTGTTCGCCCTACCCTAGAAGTTTAATAGTGCATTTCACTCGCCCTTCCACGCGCTTTAAGATGCCGCCTAGCCCAGTACGCTATCTGAAATAGGAGCGCCGTTAGTTGAACAAATGTGATAGAATTACGCTGAATTCTTATATTAACCGTAATATAAAATGATCTACTCGGGTCTCTGTTTGCCTTATCCTAGAAGTTTAATAGTGCATTTTACTCGTCAATTCATGCGCTTTCCGATGCCGCTTAGCCCAATAAGCTATCTGAAATAGGAGCGACGTAAATTGAACAAACGTGATAGAATTTCGCTGAATTCTTATATTAACCAAAATATAAAATGATCTAATCGGGTCTCTGACTGCCCTATCATAGAAGTTTAACAGTGCATTTTACTCGCCATTCCACGCGCTTTAAGTTGCCGCCTAGCCCAGCACGCTATCTGAAATAGGAGCTACGTAAGTTGAACAAATGTCACAGAATTACGCTGAATTCTTATATTAACCGTAATATAAAATGATCTACTCGGGTCTCTGATTGCCCTACCCTAGAAGTTTAATAGTGCATTTTACTCGCCATTTCATGCGCTTTGAGATGCCGCTTAGCCCAATACGCTATCTGCAATAGGAGCGACGTAAATTAAACAAATGTGATAGAACTTGGCTGAATTCTTATATTAACCATAATATAAAATGATCTAATCGGGTCTCTGATTGCCCTACCCTAGAAGTTTAATAGTGCATTTTACTCGCCATTCCACGCGCTTTAAGTTGCCGCCTAGCCCAGTACGCTATCTGCAATAGGAGCTACGTAAGTTGAACAAATGTCACAGAATTACGCTGAATTCTTATGTTAACCGTAATATAAAATGATCTAATCGGGTCTCTGTTTGCCCTATCATAGAAGTTTAACAGTGCATTTTACTCGCCATTCCACGCGCTTTAAGTTGCCGCCTAGCCCAGCACGCTATCTGAAATAGGAGCTACGTAAGTTGAACAAATGTCACAGAATTACGCTGAATTCTTATATTAACCGTAATATAAAATAATCTAATCGGGTCTCTGATTGCCCTACCCTAGAAGTTTAACAGTGCATTTTACTCACCATTCCACGCGCTTTAAGTTGCCGCCTAGCCCAGTACGCTATCTGAAATAGGATCTACGTAAGTTGAACAAATGTCACAGAATTACGCTGAATTCTTATATTAACCGTAATATAAAATGATCTAATCGGGTCTCTGTTTGCCTTATCCTAGAAGTTTAATAGTGCATTTTACTCGTCAATTCATGCGCTTTGCGATGCCGCTTAGCCCAATAAGCTATCTGAAATAGGAGCGACGTAAATTGAGCAAATGTGATAGAATTTCGCTGAATTGATAAATTAACCATAATATAAAATGATCTAATCGAGTCTCTGTTTGCCCTACCCTAGAAGTTAAATAGTGCATTTTACTCGCCATTCCGCGCGCTTTAAGATGCCGCTTAGCCCAATACGCTATCTGAAATAGGAGCGACGTAAATTGAACAAATGTGATAGAATTTCGCTGAATTCTTATATTAACCAAAATATAAAATGATCTAATCGGGTCTCTGATTGCCCTATCATAGAAGTTTAATAGTGCATTTCACTCGCCATTCCACGCGCTTTAAGTTGCCGCCTAGCCCAGTACACTATCTGAAATAGGAGCGACGTATGTTGAACAAATGTGATAGAATTACGCTGAATTCTTATATTAACCGTAATATAAAATGATCTAATCGGGTCTCTGTTTGCCTTACACTAGAAGTTTAATAGTGCATTTTACTCGCCATCTCATGCGCTTTGAGATGCCGCTTAGCCCAATATGCTATCTGATATAGGAGCGACGTAAATTGAACAAATGTGATAGAGTTTCGCTGAATTCTTAAATTAACCATAATATAAAATGATCTTATCGGGTCTCTGTTTGCCCTACCCTAGAAGTTTACTAGTGCATTTTACTCGCCATTTCTTGCGCTTTGAGATGCCGCTTAGCCCAATACGCTATCTGAAATATCAGCGACGTAAATTGAACAAATGTGATAGAATTACGCTGAATTCTTATATTAACCGTAATATAAAATGATCTGATCGGGTCTCTTTTTGCCTTATCCTAGAAGTTCAATAGTGCATTTCACTCGTCATTTAATGCGCTTTGAGATGCCGCTTAGCCCAGTACGCTATCTGAAATAGGAGCGACGTAAATTGAACAAATGTGATAGAATTTCGCTGAATTGATAAATTAACCATAATATAAAATGATCTAATCGGGTCTCTGTTTGCCATACCCTAGAAGTTTAATAGTGCATTTTACTCGCCAATCCACGCGCTTTAAGATGCCGCCTAGCCCAGTACGCCCTCTGAAATAGGAGCGACGTAAATTAAACAAATGTGATAGAATTTCGCTGAATTCTTATATTAACCAAAATATAAAATGATCTAATCGGGTCTCTGATAGCCCTATCATAGAAGTTTAATAGTGCATTTTACTCTCCATTCCACGCGCTTTAAGATGCCGCCTAGCCCAGTATGCTGTCTGAAATAGGAGCGACGTAGTTGAACAAATGTGATAGAATTACGCTGAATTCTTGTATTAACCGTAATATAAAATGATCTAATCGGGTCTCTGGTTGCCTTATCCTAGAAGTTTAATAGTGCATTTTACTCGCCATTTCATGCGCATTGAGATGCCGCTTAGCCCAATACGCCATCTGAAATAGGAGCGACATAAATTGAACAAATGTGATAGAGTTTCGCTGAATTCTTAAATTAACCATAATATAAAAAGATCTTATCGGGTCTCTGTTTGCCCTGCCCTAGAAGTTTAATAGTGCATTTTACTCGCCATTTCTTGCGCTTTGAGATGCCGCTTAGCCCAATACGCTATCTGAAATATCAGCGACGTAAATTGAACAAATGTGATAGAATTACGCTGAATTCTTATATTAACCGTAATATAAAATGATCTGATCGGGTCTCTGTTTGCCCTATCCTAGAAGTTTAGTAGTGCATTTCACTCGTCATTTCATGCGCTTTGAGATGCCGCTTAGCCCAATACGCTATCTGAAATAGGAGCGACGTAAATTGAACAAACGTGATAGGATTTCCCTGAATTCTTATATTAACCTTAATGTAAAATGATCTAATCGGTTCTCTGTTCGCCCTACCCTAGAAGTTTAATAGTGCCTTTCACTCGTCATTTCATGCGCTTTGAGATGCCGCTTAGCCCAATACGCTATCTGAAATAGTAGCGACGTATATTGAACAGACGTGATAGAATTTCCCTGAATTCTTATATTAACCTTAATGTAAAATGATCTAATCGGTTATCTGTTCGCCCTACCCTAGAAGTTTAATAGTGCATTTTACTCGACATTTCATGCGCTTTGAGATGCCTCTTAGCCCAATACGCTATCTGAAATAGGAGCGACGTAAATTGAACAAGTGTGATAGAATTTCGTTGAATTCTTAAATTAACCATAATATAAAATAATCTAATCGGGTCTCTGTTCGCCCTAGCCGAGAAGTTTAATAGTGCATTTTATTCGCCATTTCATGCGCTTTGAGATGCCGCTTAGCCCAATACGCTATCTGGAATTGGAGCGACGTAAATTGAACAAACGTGATAGGATTTCGCTGAATTCTTATATTAACCAAAATATAAAATGATCTAATCGGGTCTCTGATTGCCCTATCATAGAAGGCTAATAGTGCATTTTACTCGCTATTCCACGCGCTTTAAGATGCCGGCTAGCCCAGTAGGCTATCTGAAATAGGAGTGACGTAAATTGAACAAATGTGATAGAATTACTCTTAATTCTTTTATTAACCATAATGTAATATGATCTAATCGGGTCTCTGTTTGCCTTACCCTAGAAGTTTAATAGTGCATTTTACTCGCCATTTCATCCGCTTTGAGATGCCGCTTAGCCCAATACGCTATCTGAAATAGGAGCGACGTAAATCGAACAAATGTAATAGAATTTCCGTGAATTCTTATATTAACCTTAATGTAAAATGATCTAATCGGGTCTCTGTTCGCCTTACCATAGAAGTCTAATGGTGCATTTCACTCGCCATTTCATGCGCTTTGAGATGCCGCTTAGCCCAATACGCTATCTGAAATAGGAGCGACGTAAGTTGAACAAATGTGATAGAATTTCGCTGAATTCTTTTATTAACCATAATGTAAAATGATCTGATCGGGTCTCTGTTCGCCCTAGCCTAGAAGTTTAATAGTGAATTTTATTCGCCACTTCATGCGCTTTGAGATGCCGCTTAGCCGAATACGCTATCTGAAATAGGAGCGACGTAAATTGAACAAATGTGATACAATTTCCCTGAAATCTTATATTAAACAAAATATAAAATGATCTAATCGGGTCTCTGATTGCCCTACCATAGAAGTTTAGTAGAGCATTTTCCTCGCCATTCCACGCGCTTTAAGATGCCGCTAAGCCCAATACGCTATCTGGAATAGGAGCGACGTAAATTGAACAAACGTGATAGGATTTCGCTGAATTCTTATATTAACCAAAATATAAAATGATCTAATTGGGTCTCTGATTGCCCTATCATAGAAGGCTAATAGTGCATTTTACACGCTATTCCACGCGCTTTAAGGTGCCGGCTAGCCCAGTAGGCTATCTGAAATAGGAGTGACGTAAATTGAACAAATGTGATAGAATTACTCTTAATTCTTTTATTAACCATAATGTAATATGATCTAATCGGGTCTCTGTTTGCCATACCCTAGAAGTTTAATAGTGGATTTTGCTCGCCATTTCATGCGCATTGAGATGCCGCATAGCCCAGTACGCTATCTGAAATAGGAGCGACGTAAGTTGAACAAAAGTGATAGAATTTCGCTGAATCCTTATATTAACCAAAATATAAAATGATCTAATCGGGTCTCTGATTGCCCTATCATCGAAGTTTAATAGTGCATTTTACTCGCCATTTCATGCGCTTTGAGATGCCGCTTAGCCCAATAAGCTATCTGAAATAGGAGCGACGTAAATTGAACAAATGTGATAGAATTTCGCTGAATTCTCATATTAACATTAATGTAAACTGATCTAATCGAGTCTCTCTTCGCCCTACCCTAGAAGTTTAATAGTGCATTTCACTCGTCATTTCATGTGCTTTGAGGTGCCGCTTAGCCGAATAAGCTATCTGAAATAGGAGCGACGTAAATTGAACAAATATGATAGAATTTCGCTGAATTCTTATATTAACCAAAATATAAAATGATCTTATCGGGTCTCTGATTGCCCTACCCTAGAAGTTTAATAGTGCATTTTACTCGCCATTTCATGCGCTTTGAGGTGCCGCTTAGCCCAATACGCTATCTGAAATATGAGCGACGTAAATTGAACAAATGTGATAGAATTTCGCTGAATTCTTATATTAACCTTAATGTAAAATGATCTAATCGGGTCTCTGTTCGCCCTATCATAGAACTTTAATAGTGCATTTTATTCGCCATTTCATGCGCTTTGAGATGTCGCTTAGCCCAATACGCTATCTGAAATAGGAGCGATGTAAATTGAACAAATGTGATAGAATTTCGCTGAATTCATATATTGACCATAATGTAAATTGATCTAATCGGGTCTCCGTTCGCCCTACCCTAGAAGTTTAATAGTGCATTTCACTCGCCATTTCATGCGCTTTGAGATGCCGCTTAGCCCAATACGCTATCTGAAATAGGAGCGACGTAAGTTGAACAAATGTGATAGAATTACGCTGAATTCTTATATTAACCGTAATATAAAATGATCTATTCGGGTCTCTGTTCGCCCTACCCTAGAAGCTTAATAGTGCATTTCACTCGCCATTCCAGGCGCTTTGAGATGCCGCTTAGCCCAATACGCTATCTGAAATGGGAGCGATGTAAATTGAACAAATGTGATAGAATTTTGCTGAATTCTTAAATTAACCATAATATAAAATGATGTAATCGGGTCTCTGTTCGCCCTACCCAAGAAGTTTAATAGTACATTTCTCTCGTCATTTCATGCGCTTAGAGATGCCGCTTAGCCCAATAGCTATCTGAAATAGGAGCGACGTAAATTGAACAAATGTGATAGAATTTCCCTGAAATCTTATATTAAAGAAAATATAAAATGATCTAAACGGGACTCTAATTGCCCTATCATAGAAGTTTAGTAGTGCATTTTACTCGCCATTTCTTGCGCTTTGAGATGGCGCTTAGCACAAGTCGCTTTCTGAAATAGGAGCGATGTAAATTGAACAAATGTGATAGAATTTCGCTGAATTCTTATATTAACCTTAATGTAAAATGATCTAATCGGGTCTTTGTTCGCCCTACCCTAGAAGTTTAATAGTGCATTTCACTCGTCATTTCATGCGCTTTGAGATGCCGCTTAGCCCAATAAGCTATCTGAAATAGGAGCGACGTAAATTGAACAAATGTGATAGAATTTCGCTGAATTCTTATATTAACCAAAATATGAAATGATCTAATCGGGTCTCTGATTGCCCTATCATAGAAGTTTAATAGTGCATTTTACTCGCCATTCCACGCGCTTTAAGTTGCCGCCTAGCCCAGTACGCTATCTGAAATAGGAGCGACGTAAATCGAACAAATGTGATAGAATTTCGCTGAATTCTTATATTAACCGTAATATAAAATGATCTAATCGGGTCTCTGTTTGCCTTACCCTAGAAGTTTAATAGTGCATATTACTCGCCATTTCATGCGCTTTGAGGTGCCGCTTAGCCCAATATGCTATCTGATATAGGAGCGACGTAAATTGAACAAATGTGATAGAATTTGCCTGAATTCTTATATTAACCTTAATGTAAAATGATCTAGTCGGGTCTTTGTTCGCCCAACCCTAGAAGTTTAATAGTGCATTTTACTCGCCATCTCATGCGCTTTGAGATGCCGCTTAGCCCAATACGCTATGTGAAATAGGAGCGACGTAAATTGAACGAATGTGACAGAATTTCGCTGAATTCTTATATTAACCAAAATATAAAATGATCTAATCGGGTCTCTGTTTGCCTTATCCTAGAAGTTTAATAGTGCATTTTACTCGCCATTTCATGGGCATTGAGATGCCGCTTAGCCCAATACGCCATCTGAAATAAGAGCGACATAAATTGAACAAATGTGATAGAATTTCCCTGAAATGTTATAGTAAACAAAATATAAAATGATCTATTCGGAACTCTGATTGCCCTATCATAGAAGTTTAGTAGTGCATTTTACTCGCCGTTCCACGCGCTTTAAGATGCCGCCTAGCGCTGTACGCTATCTGAAATAGGAGCGACGTTAGTTGAACAAATGTGATAGAATTACGCTGAATTCTTATATTAACCGTAATATAAAATGATCTATTCGGGTCTCTGTTCGCCCTACCCTAGAAGCTTAATAGTGCATTTCACTCGCCATTCCAGGCGCTTTGAGATGCCGCTTAGCCCAATACGCTATCTGAAATAGGAGCGACGTAAATTGAACAAATGTGATAGAATTTCCCTGAAATCTTATATTAAACAATACATAAAATGATCTAAACGGGACTCTGATTGCCCTACCATAGAAGTTTAGTAGTGCATTTTACTCGCCCTTCCACGCGCTTTGTGATGCCGCCTAGCCCAGTACGCTATCTGAAATAGGAGCGACGTAAGTTGAACAAATGTGATATAATTACGCTGCATTCTTATATTAACCGTAATATAAAATGGTCTAATCGGATCTCCGTTTGCCTTATCCTAGAAGTTTATTAGTGCATTTTACTCGTCATTCCATGCGCTTTGAGATGCCGCTTAGCCCAATACGCTATCTGAAATGGGAGCGATGTAAATTGAACAAATGTGATAGAATTTTGCTGAATTCTTAAATTAACCATAATATAAAATGATGTAATCGGGTCTCTGTTCGCCCTACCCAAGAAGTTTAATAGTACATTTCTCTCGTCATTTCATGCGCTTTGAGATGCCGCTTAGCCCAATAGCTATCTGAAATAGGAGCGACGTAAATTGAACAAATGTGATAGAATTTCCCTGAAATCTTATATTAAAGAAAATATAAAATGATCTAAACGGGACTCTGATTGCCCTATCATAGAAGTTTAGTAGTGCATTTTACTCGCCCTTCCACGCGCTTTAAGATGCCGCCTAGCCCAGTACACTATCTGAAATAGGAGCGACGTAAATTGAACAAATGTGATAGAATTTCGCTGAATTCTTATATTAACCAAAATATAAAATGATCTAATCGGGTCTCTGATTGCCCTATCATAGAAGTTTAATAGTGCATTTCACTCGCCATTCCACGCGCTTTAAGTTGCCGCCTAGCCCAGCACGCTATCCGAAATAGGAGCTACGTAAGTTGAACAAATGTCACAGAATTACGCTGAATTCTTATATTAACCGTAATATAAAATGATCTAATCGGGTTTCTGTTTGCCTTATCCTAGAAGTTTAATAGTGCATTTTACTCGCCATTTCTTGCGCTTTGAGATGGCGCTTAGCACAAGTCGCTTTCTGAAATAGGAGCGATGTAAATTGAACAAATGTGATAGAATTTCGCTGAATTCTTATATTAACCTTAATGTAAAATGATCTAATCGGGTCTTTGTTCGCCCTACCCTAGAAGTTTAATAGTGCATTTCACTCGTCATTTAATGCGCTTTGAGATGCCGCTTAGCCCAGTACGCTATCTGAAATAGGAGCGACGTAAATTGAACAAATGTGATAGAATTTCGCTGAATTGATAAATTAACCATAATATAAAATGATCTAATCGGGTCTCTGTTTGCCATACCCTAGAAGTTTAATAGTGCATTTTACTCGCCAATCCACGCGCTTTAAGATGCCGCCTAGCCCAGTACGCCCTCTGAAATAGGAGCGACGTAAATTAAACAAATGTGATAGAATTACGCTGAATTCTTGTATTAACCGTAATATAAAATGATCTAATCGGGTCTCTGTTTGCCTTATCCTAGAAGTTTAATAGTGCATTTTACTCGCCATTTCATGCGCATTGAGATGCCGCTTAGCCCAATACGCTATCTGAAATAGGAGTGACGTAAATTCAACAAATGTGATAGAATTACGCTGAATTCTTATATTAACCGTAATATAAAATGATGTAATCGGGTCTCTGTTCGCCCTACCCAAGAAGTTTAATAGTACATTTCTCTCGTCATTTCATGCGCTTAGAGATGCCGCTTAGCCCAATAGCTATCTGAAATAGGAGCGACATAAATTGAACAAATGTGATAGAGTTTCGCTGAATTCTTAAATTAACCATAATATAAAAAGATCTTATCGGGTCTCTGTTTGCCCTGCCCTAGAAGTTTAATAGTGCATTTTACTCGCCATTTCTTGCGCTTTGAGATGCCGCTTAGCCCAATACGCTATCTGAAATATCAGCGACGTAAATTGAACAAATGTGATAGAATTACGCTGAATTCTTATATTAACCGTAATATAAAATGATCTAATCGGGTCTCTGTTTGCCCTATCCTAGAAGTTTAGTAGTGCATTTCACTCGTCATTTCATGCGCTTTGAGATGCCGCTTAGCCCAATAATCTATCTGAAATAGGAGCGACGTAAATTATAACAAATGTGATAGAATTTTTCTGAATTCTTTAATAAACCATAATATGAAATGATCTAATCGGGTCTCTGTTTGCCGTACCCTAGAAGTTCAACAGTGCATTTTGCTCGCCATTTCATGCGCTTTGAGATGCCGCTTAGCCCAATAAGCTATCTGAAATAGGAGCGACGTAAATTATAACAAATGTGATAGAATTTCCTGAATTCTTAAATAAACCATAATATGAAATGATCTAATCGGGTCTCTGTTTGCCCTACCCTAGAAGTTCAACAGTGCATTTTGCTCGCCATTTCATGCGCTTTGAGATGCCTCTTAGCCCAATACGCTATCTGAAATAGGAGCGACGTAAATTGAACAAGTGTGATAGAATTTCGTTGAATTCTTAAATTAACCATAATATAAAATGATCTAATCGGGTCTCTGTTCGCCCTAGCCGAGAAGTTTAATAGTGCATTTTATTCGCCATTTCATGCGCTTTGAGATGCCGCTTAGCCCAATACGCTATCTGGAATTGGAGCGACGTAAATTGAACAAACGTGATAGGATTTCGCTGAATTCTCATATTAACCAAAATATAAAATGATCTAATCGGGTCTCTGATTGCCCTATCATAGAAGGCTAATAGTGCATTTTACTCGCTATTCCACGCGCTTTAAGATGCCGGCTAGCCCAGTAGGCTATCTGAAATAGGAGTGACGTAAATTGAACAAATGTGATAGAATTACTCTTAATTCTTTTATTAACCATAATGTAATATGATCTAATCGGGTCTCTGTTTGCCTTACCCTAGAAGTTTAATAGTGCATTTTACTCGACATTTCATCCGCTTTGACATGCCGCTTAGCCCAATACGCTATCTGAAATAGGAGCGACGTAAATCGAACAAATGTAATAGAATTTCCGTGAATTCTTATATTAACCTTAATGTAAAATGATCTAATCGGGTCTCTGTTCGCCTTACCATAGAAGTCTAATGGTGCATTTCACTCGCCATTGCATGCGCTTTGAGATGCCGCTTAGCCCAATACGCTATCTGAAATAGGAGCGACGTAAGTTGAACAAATGTGATAGAATTTCGCTGAATTCTTTTATTAACCATAATGTAAAATGATCTGATCGGGTCTCTGTTCGCCCTAGCCTAGAAGTTTAATAGTGAATTTTATTCGCCACTTCATGCGCTTTGAGATGCCACTTAGCCGAATACGCTATCTGAAATAGGAGCGACGTAAATTGAACAAATGTGATACAATTTCCCTGAAATCTTATATTAAACAAAATATAAAATGATCTAATCGGGTCTCTGATTGCCCTACCATAGAAGTTTAGTAGAGCATTTTCCTCGCCATTCCACGCGCTTTAAGATGCCGCTAAGCCCAATACGCTATCTGGAATAGGAGCGACGTAAATTGAACAAATGTGATAGAATTACGCTGAATTCTTATATTAACCGTAATATAAAATGATGTAATCGGGTCTCTGTTTGCCCTACCCAAGAAGTTTAATAGTACATTTCTCTCGTCATTTCATGCGCTTAGAGATGCCGCTTAGCCCAATAGCTATCTGAAATAGGAGCGACATAAATTGAACAAATGTGATAGAGTTTCGCTGAATTCTTAAATTAACCATAATATAAAAAGATCTTATCGGGTCTCTGTTTGCACTGCCCTAGAAGTTTAATAGTGCATTTTACTCGCCATTTCTTGCGCTTTGAGATGCCGCTTAGCCCAATACGCTATCTGAAATAGGAGCGACGTAAGTTGAACAAATGTGATATAATTACGCTGCATTCTTATATTAACCGTAATATAAAATGGTCTAATCGGATCTCCGTTTGCCTTATCCTAGAAGTTTATTAGTGCATTTTACTCGTCATTCCATGCGCTTTGAGATGCCGCTTAGCCCAATACGCTATCTGAAATGGGAGCGATGTAAATTGAACAAATGTGATAGAATTTTGCTGAATTCTTAAATTAACCATAATATAAAATGATGTAATCGGGTCTCTGTTCGCCCTACCCAAGAAGTTTAATAGTACATTTCTCTCGTCATTTCATGCGCTTAGAGATGCCGCTTAGCCCAATAGCTATCTGAAATAGGAGCGACGTAAATTGAACAAATGTGATAGAATTTCCCTGAAATCTTATATTAAAGAAAATATAAAATGATCTAAACGGGACTCTGATTGCCCTATCATAGAAGTTTAGTAGTGCATTTTACTCGCCCTTCCACGCGCTTTAAGATGCCGCCTAGCCCAGTACACTATCTGAAATAGGAGCGACGTAAATTGAACAAATGTGATAGAATTTCGCTGAATTCTTATATTAACCAAAATATAAAATGATCTAATCGGGTCTCTGATTGCCCTATCATAGAAGTTTAATAGTGCATTTCACTCGCCATTCCACGCGCTTTAAGTTGCCGCCTAGCCCAGCACGCTATCCGAAATAGGAGCTACGTAAGTTGAACAAATGTCACAGAATTACGCTGAATTCTTATATTAACCGTAATATAAAATGATCTAATCGGGTCTCTGTTTGCCTTATCCTAGAAGTTTAATAGTGCATTTTACTCGCCATTTCTTGCGCTTTGAGATGGCGCTTAGCACAAGTCGCTTTCTGAAATAGGAGCGATGTAAATTGAACAAATGTGATAGAATTTCGCTGAATTCTTATATTAACCTTAATGTAAAATGATCTAATCGGGTCTTTGTTCGCCCTACCCTAGAAGTTTAATAGTGCATTTCACTCGTCATTTAATGCGCTTTGAGATGCCGCTTAGCCCAGTACGCTATCTGAAATAGGAGCGACGTAAATTGAACAAATGTGATAGAATTTCGCTGAATTGATAAATTAACCATAATATAAAATGATCTAATCGGGTCTCTGTTTGCCATACCCTAGAAGTTTAATAGTGCATTTTACTCGCCAATCCACGCGCTTTAAGATGCCGCCTAGCCCAGTACGCCCTCTGAAATAGGAGCGACGTAAATTAAACAAATGTGATAGAATTACGCTGAATTCTTGTATTAACCGTAATATAAAATGATCTAATCGGGTCTCTGTTTGCCTTATCCTAGAAGTTTAATAGTGCATTTTACTCGCCATTTCATGCGCATTGAGATGCCGCTTAGCCCAATACGCTATCTGAAATAGGAGTGACGTAAATTCAACAAATGTGATAGAATTACGCTGAATTCTTATATTAACCGTAATATAAAATGATGTAATCGGGTCTCTGTTCGCCCTACCCAAGAAGTTTAATAGTACATTTCTCTCGTCATTTCATGCGCTTTGAGATGCCGCTTAGCCCAATAGCTATCTGAAATAGGAGCGACATAAATTGAACAAATGTGATAGAGTTTCGCTGAATTCTTAAATTAACCATAATATAAAAAGATCTTATCGGGTCTCTGTTTGCCCTGCCCTAGAAGTTTAATAGTGCATTTTACTCGCCATTTCTTGCGCTTTGAGATGCCGCTTAGCCCAATACGCTATCTGAAATATCAGCGACGTAAATTGAACAAATGTGATAGAATTACGCTGAATTCTTATATTAACCGTAATATAAAATGATCTGATCGGGTCTCTGTTTGCCCTATCCTAGAAGTTTAGTAGTGCATTTCACTCGTCATTTCATGCGCTTTGAGATGCCGCTTAGCCCAATAATCTATCTGAAATAGGAGCGACGTAAATTATAACAAATGTGATAGAATTTTTCTGAATTCTTTAATAAACCATAATATGAAATGATCTAATCGGGTCTCTGTTTGCCGTACCCTAGAAGTTCAACAGTGCATTTTGCTCGCCATTTCATGCGCTTTGAGATGCCGCTTAGCCCAATAAGCTATCTGAAATAGGAGCGACGTAAATTATAACAAATGTGATAGAATTTCCTGAATTCTTAAATAAACCATAATATGAAATGATCTAATCGGGTCTCTGTTTGCCCTACCCTAGAAGTTCAACAGTGCATTTTGCTCGCCATTTCATGCGCTTTGAGATGCCTCTTAGCCCAATACGCTATCTGAAATAGGAGCGACGTAAATTGAACAAGTGTGATAGAATTTCGTTGAATTCTTAAATTAACCATAATATAAAATAATCTAATCGGGTCTCTGTTCGCCCTAGCCGAGAAGTTTAATAGTGCATTTTATTCGCCATTTCATGCGCTTTGAGATGCCGCTTAGCCCAATACGCTATCTGGAATTGGAGCGACGTAAATTGAACAAACGTGATAGGATTTCGCTGAATTCTCATATTAACCAAAATATAAAATGATCTAATCGGGTCTCTGATTGCCCTATCATTGAAGGCTAATAGTGCATTTTACTCGCTATTCCACGCGCTTTAAGATGCCGGCTAGCCCAGTAGGCTATCTGAAATAGGAGTGACGTAAATTGAACAAATGTGATAGAATTACTCTTAATTCTTTTATTAACCATAATGTAATATGATCTAATCGGGTCTCTGTTTGCCTTACCCTAGAAGTTTAATAGTGCATTTTACTCGACATTTCATCCGCTTTGACATGCCGCTTAGCCCAATACGCTATCTGAAATAGGAGCGACGTAAATCGAACAAATGTAATAGAATTTCCGTGAATTCTTATATTAACCTTAATGTAAAATGATCTAATCGGGTCTCTGTTCGCCTTACCATAGAAGTCTAATGGTGCATTTCACTCGCCATTGCATGCGCTTTGAGATGCCGCTTAGCCCAATACGCTATCTGAAATAGGAGCGACGTAAGTTGAACAAATGTGATAGAATTTCGCTGAATTCTTTTATTAACCATAATGTAAAATGATCTGATCGGGTCTCTGTTCGCCCTAGCCTAGAAGTTTAATAGTGAATTTTATTCGCCACTTCATGCGCTTTGAGATGCCACTTAGCCGAATACGCTATCTGAAATAGGAGCGACGTAAATTGAACAAATGTGATACAATTTCCCTGAAATCTTATATTAAACAAAATATAAAATGATCTAATCGGGTCTCTGATTGCCCTACCATAGAAGTTTAGTAGAGCATTTTCCTCGCCATTCCACGCGCTTTAAGATGCCGCTTAGCCCAATACGCTATCTGAAATAGGAGCGACGTAAATTGAACAAATGTGATAGAATT